>JACGAQ010001971.1:0-48419 GCA_014119065.1 Orius insidiosus
GCACGTCGCGTCAAAGGTTTCCCTGTCTCGCACTATCGACGTCCATGCATTTTCCACGTCGAGTTCTATTTCTATAGTCCATGCAAATCTTTCATGTACATATCTGTCGCATTCTAACAGTACATGCTCCGCTGTCTCCTCGATAGCTCCACACATGCACGATCCGTCCTCCTTCTGAAGAACTCCAGCTTCTTATTAAAATCTCCGTGCCCTGTCAAGAATTGGGTCACGTAATGGTCGAGCTTTACATATTCTTTCTTAAGTCTTTCCACAATGCTGGGGAATATTCTATACGTATAACGGCCTTTTGTTGAGGTGTCCCATCGCTCCTGCCATCTCCTTATGAGTTCTTCTTCCGCTTCTTCGCACGTTTCTACGTCAATCTCGGGGGTTCTCTCGTTATGGAGGTCCCATTTGACTCGTGCGTACAGGAGTTTCAGATCTATGGGCATCTGCCCCGTTATAACCTGTAATGCTTCCGTCGATACCGTCCTATATGCTTTTGAAACAAACAGCAAGCTGCTTCTCTGCGCTGACAACAGCTTCTCTACATGTGCTTTCGTCAATTTTCGCGACCAGGCTGGGCATGCATATGTCAATATCGACTCTGATATCGACTTATGAATTATAATTCTGTGCTTGTACTTCATCCCCCATGAAGCTCCACTTATCGTGCTCGATTTCGCAATTTTCATCGCAACTTTGTTCTTCAAGCTATTTATATGCTCCGTAAAACTTAAATAACGTCCCACTTGGACTCCCAGGTAACGGGCGGAAGGTGGGGTCGCTATGACTTTTCCGTTTATCCTTATAACCGGAGGGCTACGTGGGTTTAACTTTCCTTTGAGCAGGACCAGTACGGTCTTCTCTTCGGCGACTTCCAACTTGACTTCTGCACACCATTCTTGGACGATTCTCACCGCCTCAGCTCCTCTCGTTTCCAGTCCAGCTTTAGTGTCCGATTCCAAAAGCACCGCTAAATCGTCGACATATACGAAGGACTGTACGTTACTTCGCTCTAGAAGTCTTAGCAGCTCATCAAAGACAAGGGACCATAGATATGGCCCGAGTACCGAACCTTGCGGCACTCCCATTTCTATTTGCCTCTGACATGGGAATCATATGACTCTAACAAAGCATCGTCGCTTAGATACTTTCTAATTATTCTCTTGACGTACTGTGGGAAATTTCTTCTCTCGACCGCCTTGAACACCATGGGCCACCATAATCGGTCAAAGGCCTTTTTGATATCAAACAGAATTACTGCAACATATTTATAAGTTGACGTTCTACTTTCTCGCAGTTCCACGATTGCGTGTGAGGTGGAGCGTCCTCGAACGCCTCCATACTGCCTGTCGCTAAGGGCAAAGTCCTCGCTTTCTCGCATTTTTTCCAATACCAACATCTCTAGCAGTTTGCCCAATACCGACAACAGCGATATGAGCCTGTAGGAGTTAGGATCGTCCGGCGGTCTTCCAGGCTTGTGAAAGGCACAGATAAGCGCAGTCTTCCATGCTTTCGGAAAGTACCCGACACTCAGGCAATCTCCCATATTTGGAGTAAGCTGTCCTTTATGACCGGAAAGACTCTGTGAAGGACCTTTACTCGACGGAATCTTGTCCAGGCGCACTGGCTTTCCTTAGTCTATCGACCACGAACTTTAGGTCATGCTCACTGCATTCTACTTGTGCGTACTCTCGTTGAGCTGATTCGTACTGGTCGATTTCTGCTCGACACAACGTATGCGCTCTTATGTCGGTACTTTCTAAGTCTGGCGGGTACGCCGCCTTAAGGAGTTCGTCCCCGACGGTTTTAAACTTCGTGCCTTCAACACTGAAGGGAGCGATGGCCTGCCTCATTTTGATTTTCTCAAAGGCAACTTTGTAGTGTGTCCCCCAGACCGTGCCTTCTTCACACTCGTCGATAAACTTTTTCCAATGCTCGCGTTTGGCGGCTTTGTTTCTTTTCGTAGTCCCTTTTTTTCTCGATGTACTCATCCTTTCGGCTTTCTCGAAGCTCTGGTTCGGTAGTTCTTTGATACAATCGTCGCGCTTGCCTCACACTCAACTGTTGTGCCTTCAATACCTCTGTCCACCACGGCAGCTTTTTCTTTCCACAGGAGAATCTGGCTAGCTGACTTATTTTTGGGCCAAGAATAGTTGAGATAATGGCCACTTTGTTGTCAATCTCTGGCTCAGTTTGCGCTGGCCACTGCAGTTCGTTTGCCCAACTTGCTACTTCGCTTTTCGCCACGCTCTTCAGAAGACTGTCCGAGATATTGTCTACGTTGAGTCTCTTTCTCGCCGTTGATTCTCGTGCTGTCGTATGCATTATTAAATCGAAGGTCATCCATGCATGATCACTTGAAGTCGCATCCAGGTTTATTCGAAACGAGGTAATGGAATTACCTACGTTTGGAGACACTACTACCACATCTATGCTCGACGTCCCTTGCGGTCCTTCGAATGTTGGTGGTGAGTCTTCATCATTGACCATCTGCAGCCTATTTCGCGCAATGAAATCCAAATAGAGTTCACCTCTACTATCGGCTCTTGGGTCACCCCACGCCGGATTATGCGCATTAATGTCACCTCCGATGATGAGTTTCCGATCACGGTATTTAGCCACTATAGATTCGAGCTGCTCTATGTCTTGTTCTATGGGAGTTCCTCGCCTGCAATATACTGATACGAAGACGACTTCATAATTGTCTTTCCTGATCAACGCGCATGCAATATTTTCCGTTGTCTCGGGTAGTATCATCGTCTTAATTTCTTTTCCTGTTATATAAATGCATGCATCAATACCTCGGTTGTCCGCATGCACTACTACCGAGGTTAGTCCCATAGCTTTCCGGAAACCTTTCCTCCATGGTTCTTGAACCAGTACGACGTCAATTTCACTTTCCGATACTAGCCTTCGTACTTCGTCACTAACTGTATTCGATCCATGCATGTTAATTTGTCCTACCTTTAGTGCTTTCGACCGACGTCGGATATCTCGTGTAGCAGCCATCATAAGGGTGTAGCTTTGCTACGCGAATCTTCTTGCTCGACTTCACGCACTTCTTCGCGCTGCCCCTCGTCGACCTGCATCGACTCGCCATCTCCCTCGGCGGCATCTTCATTCTTCCGGTCGGCTCCCAGAGGTATCGTCTGTTGCGCATTCACTCCGCTGGTGTTTCCACCGTCGCCAGAGGGACTGTCTTTGCGCTCGTCGCTTCCATAGTCTGTCATCGCTTTCATCATGCTTAGGGCATTCCTATGGCTCATGCAGCTGGCCGACCCTGCAATGTGCCTGAAATCATACTTAAACTTTTTACAATTGGCACAGGCTGTCTTCGTTTTATCCCACACTGGCGGGTATCGTGTGCACCAGCACAATACCCGCAAGTCGGGCTTTCGGCATAACACGCTTTAGCAACGTGTCCGTAGAGCTGGCACCGGTAGCACCTGGTGACTCCCGTGTAGCTGCGCACGAAGCACGACTGGTACATAGGTATACCCTTTTCCGCTCAATCAGTTTCGTCCATAGTTGCGGGGGCAACTCCACAACCCAGCTTTGGTACTGTGAGACCGTCGAAGCTCCTCTTCTCTCGTACTTCACCGTGTAAAGAGGGACAATGTCTGTTTCCTCACAAACACCCTGGCATTCGTTAAATTCGAAGATATCTTTGATCAAAGTCTCTCTTGTCATGTCCACAGGGACTCGCAAAATCAAGATCTTGGGCCTGTTTCTTGAGAGGCCTTTCACTTCGATTTCGGCTGTACGGAATCCGTCGAGGCTGAGAATTCTTTTCTTCGTGTCTTCGCTTTCTACTCTGATCGCTACGCCGCCTTTCGCTGTCTGGCGTAATCCGTCTACTTTAATTCTTGACTGTCTTGGATTTAGGATATCTTTTACTTTCGTCATTAGTTCGCTTCCTTTTAAGGTTGCGGAGGGTTCCACAAGAATAACCGTCCCCGGCTTTGGGCCCATAACGACATTTTTCGCTTCCGACGACTTCGGGATTCTTCCTTCATACCTATCTTGAAGTTTTCGTGTCCTTTACTTTTTGTAACTTTTCCTCCACGTTTGCCTCTTCCGACGACCCTGCTTCACGGAACAGGTCCTTGCTCTTCCGTACTTTCTGCTGTCGCAGGTTCTTCATCTTGTGCTTTTTCGTTTCCCGGCTGAGTGAGTGAAGCTTGCGTCTTTCGTCTTGGGAGTACCGGAGTGACCTGCTCGTCAAGCCTCCTGTCATCTCGCGCAATAGCTTTCTTTTTCTTGATGACTTCATCTGAGGTGGTTTATCAAGTCTGCCTCCGAGCTCGCTGTTTAGCGTCGTGAGGTTCTTCTCACATTCCTTTATCGCTTTCATTGCCGTTTGAATCGGAGAAACTGACATTCCCGATGGATTGCTCGCTACGTTCTTTAAGTCTTCGGCTAGGCTTTGCAGTGTGGGTGCCAAAATGTCAGCAACCGCCTCCGCTGTCATGACTGCTTTAATCTTTGAATCGCTCTTGCTTTTAGGGCCAACTCTACCGGCGAGATACGCATTTTCAACAGCCATCCTGTTAATGATTTCCGCCAGTTCATCAACTCTTTCCATCACGTACAAAGCCGCAACCTTCGGACATTTATTTTTGGCATCAACCATGTAGTTAGAAAGCTCCATTCTAACTTCCGACGCTCGCACTCTTGAGTCTACATAATTGACTTTTCCAGTCACTGGAAAGACATCGTAGCAACTGTCGTCTTCTGTCCTAAAGCGCTTTCTGCGAGTGTTTCGCGGTCTATCGATCGTTGTGTCGGTGTCCGATTGAAGCGATTCACTTTCGCTTATCAGATGCTCGAAGGCAGTTCGCCGCTCTCTTACCGAAGGACTGCTGGGGAGCAATTCTGCCGCTCCTAATTGCTGGTCGGGACGACCGGTGGAAGATGATGCGTGTTTACATATTCCTTTTTTACTACTTTGTTCCATATTGATTTTTGTTTCCTCTTTTTGGGAAAAAGAGGAGAAAACCGGAGAAGGAAGTTGATGGGAAAACAAGGAGGCTTCGCTCGGGTCATCCCGGTTTAGCCGGGACGTCCTAAGTCGCAGTGGCCTCGGGAAGTGCAACCGCACCGCTACTGAGGCATCCCTACCAGGAACCACCTGGTACCACAGCAACGATACGGCTTTTTTCGCTGTTACTCCTCGGCAGCCTCCTCCACTGGTTAGGCAGAGGTTCGGGCCGGGTAAGCTACCAGCGGCATGGGCGCCCCACTTTACGACCTGTACCCTCTACGACGTCAGACGCCCGACCGGGAATCACCAAGCGAAAACCTCCCACGGAATGAGGGGAATCGGGAATGGGTTAGGAAAAGGAAGAAAAGGAGAGAAAGGAAGAAGGGTAGACAATGAGTTTTCTGTCAGGGTTCACTCCCTTAGCTTCATGCTTCCGTTTGAGCGCCGAAGACTCGCTTTTCGCCCTCCACCGTTGGCCGCCGAAGCGTTGCCCAGGGTTCACGACGTGGACGTGGTGGTAGGACTTAGGGCGATGTCGACCGGGCGGCCGACTGTTGGCATTTCTCAAGATTTATTAGGACTTTTGAGGAAGCACCCAAAAGCCCCCTTGAGACCAATGAGCCCTCATTTGAACCCCTGACCATCCTTAACCATCCCTAACCATCCCTAACCATCCCTAACCATCCCTAACCATCCCTAACCATCCCTAACCATCCCTAACCATCCCTAACCATCCCTAACCATCCCTAACCATCCCTAACCATCCCTAACCGCCCCATTCTTTGTTTATTTTTGTTTTTGCCTGCACCTAGGCCTTTCGGCTTTATCAGGCATTGACTCTACTGTTGACAACAACGTCTATCTAACTGCACAAAGAATGGGGCGGTTACCCACCCGCCACGCGAGCTCTTAGTCACGGAGGGCCGGCGGCCCCACCGTGTCCAGGATGGGCCACGTGGAGGCGGCTCGCTGGGGGATGTGGCGGGCGGGACTGTCTTGCTTGCGGCCAACCTTTGGCCGTCATTATCTTAGCGACGTACTTAACCGTCGTGTTGAAATTTTCTCTTGTCGAGACCGAAGTCTTCCATGCATTAGTTGCTTCGGCTTTGATATCCATGATCCACTTTAATCTTAGGTACTCGTACCGTTCACATTCCATAAAAGTGTGTGCTTTCGACCGACGTTGGATATCTCGTGTAGCAGCCATCATAGGGCTGTAGCTTTGCTACGTGATTTGTCTTGCTCGACTTCAAGCACTTCTTTGCGCTGCCCCTCGTCGACCTGCATCAACTCGCCATTTCCCTCGGCGGCATCTTCATTCTTCCGGTCGGCTGCCAGAGGTATCGTCCGTTGCGCATTCACTCCGCTGGTGTTTCCACCGTCGCCAGAGGGATTGTCTTTTCGCTCGTCGCTTCCATAGTCTGTCATCGCTTTCATCATGTTTAGGGCATTCTTGTGGCTCATGCAGTTCGCCGACCCTGCAATGTGCCTGAAATCATACTTAAACTTTTTACAATTGGCACAGGCTATCTTCGTTTTATCCCCACACTGGCGGGTATCGTGTGCACCAGCACAATACCCGCAGGTCGGGCTTTCGGCATAACACGCTTTAGCAACGTGTCCGTAGAGCTGGCACCGGTAGCATCTGGTGACTCCCGTGTAGCTGCGCACGAAGCACGACTGGTACATTAGGTACACCCTTTTTCGCTCGATGAGTTTCGTCCATAGTTGCGGGGGCAACTCAACAACCCAGCTTTGGTACTGTGAGACCGTCGAAGCTCCTCTTCTCTCGTACTTTACCGTGTAAAGAGGGACAATGTCTGTTTCCTCACAAACACCCTGGCACTCGTTAAATTCAAAGATATCTTTGATCAAAGTCTCTCTCGTCATGTCCACAGGGACTCGCAAGATCAAAATCTTAGGCCTGTTTCTTGAGAGGCCTTTCACTTCGATTTCAGCTGTACGGAATCCGTCGAGGCTGAGAATTCTTTTCTTCATGTCTTCGCTCTCTACTCTGATCGCTACGCCGCCTTTCGCTGTCTCGCGTAGTCCGTCTACTTTAATTCTTGACTGTCTCGGATTTAGGATATCTTTTACTTTCGTCATTAGCTCGCTTCCTTTCAAGGTTGTATGATGGGTATGCTGAGACCATAGAGGAATAATGAAAATAAAAAAAAACTTCTTTTTAAATAGGGTGATAATATTGAAATAAAAAAAAATTCTCAAGAGTTTACAAGAAATCTTGCATTAAAAAAAGTACATAAATGAGGAAAAGTAAAAAACTGTCTTTGACCTCGCGGCACTGGGGAAATGTTGCAAATGTTCAAGGAGTTGAAAAACTCGAAAAAACAGAACATAAAGAGGAACACTGAAGACGACACTGAAAAGTCTCTGACCTCGTTTAAAGATGTTTAAAGATGTTTAAAGATGTTTAAAGATGTTTAAAGATGACGATGAAGAATAATTTTTTTTTTTTTTACGTGAGCGAAAAAAAAAATGTTGGTAAAAAAAAAACTCTTGAAGAGAAAAGACGCTCGAGCTGCTCGCGCTACCGGATCCCGTCGAAGAAGAAGGCAAAAGTCTTCGAGTTGTACGTCGTTCCAATGCTGAAGGAAGAAGAAGGAAATTTCGCGCGAGCGAAAAAAAAGACGCCGCTCGCTCCGCCTCTCTCGCCGGTTCCTCAAACCTCTCCCCACTCTCCATGGTTTCCCGCTTCATTACGAATCGTGTCGTCATAAATACTCCCCAGGGTTAAAAAAAAAGGGAAAAAAAATTCATGAAGTACAGCGCAGGCGATGGAGATGGTGATGAAGTCGTGGTCCATTGAAGAAGGATGATGAAACGAAGAAGCCCAATTTGGTCATTAGTCATAATGAAGTTATACAATAATAATAAAATTAATTGCAATCGAATGAAGCCCATTTTTAATTATATAAAGGAAAAAGGTCTGGTCTTACAATTTCAATTTATTACATGTATATAATCTCCTATAAAACTGTGAAAATGAAAAAGGTAATAAGTAATAAGTAAAAGGCAAAAAGGAAATTAAAATTTGAGAAGAAAAAATATATATATATGCCAAATCTAAGCGAAGCCATTTAAGTGATTTATTTAAAGGAGATCTTAAGTGAAATGCAAAATTTAAAAAAAATTGAATGAAGTTAAAATTGTTAAAATTGACTTAGTTTTTTGATGCAGGCTTAAGTTGTGACAAGTGTGCATGCACTTTTATTGACGGGTCATTAAGATCTTCTAAGAGATAAGAAACCTTGTTAAAAATCTTCAAAACTTTATACGGACCGGTGAATTTATGAGCTAAAGATGCCTGTATATTTTTTGGCTTTGAGGATAAAATAAAATGTTTTCTATAAACTATGTCGCCAATGCCAGGTAATTTTTTGTCTTTATTTCCCTTTGAGTAATAATTATTACGGGTTTTCGAAGAATTAAGAAGGTTAGTATGAACATTTTGAAATAGCTCTACTAATTGGGAGTGTTTTAAGTGTGTGAGATTTTCCTCCAAATTGAACCTTAAAGTTAGAGGATGCTGTATTTCCCTTCCTAGAAATATCAACGCTGCTGAGTGCTTAGTCGTTTCGTGTTGTGCTGAATTTAGGGCTGATACAAAGAGAAAAAGATTGTCTTCCCATTTTTTTGTGAGTCACTATGGAACGCACGAATGGATTTCTTGATCCCCGAAATGTAGCGTTCAGCCAAGTTGGCTTGAGGAAAATGGGTGATGTTTGCTATGTAAGTTACGCCTAAGTCAAAAAGGAAATTTTTGAAAGCACTAGATCGAAAGCAAGATTGCCGGTCACTTATTATGTATGTCGGCAAGCCATGCTGCGCAAATACATGATTTTGTAGGATGCGGATGACAGTGGTCGTCGTGGTAGCGCGACATGGTACCGCAAAAAGAAACTTGCTGAAGGCGTCGACAGCCACAAGAACGAACTTATTACCCTTAGTAGAAACCGGTAAAGGGCCAATGAAATCTATATAGAGTTTTTCCATTACCCTTGTTGGCGGGGTACTATGGAGAACGGGAGGAAAAGGGTTATTATTGGGCTTAATTTTTGCACAAATTTCACAAGCTGCGACACGTGAACGGATGTCATTGTGAATGCCCTTATATGTGAAAAGTGAGCGGATACGCTCCAAAGTTTTGAAAGTCCCTAAGTGAGCTCCATATGAATTAATATGGTAGTACTGAAAAAGAGGTGATTTTAAAGCTTCAGGTACCAACAACTTTTTGCTCTGTGGATGTTTGAGAGGGACAAAGTAGATGAGATTTTTTATGACTTGATATTGGGGTCTTTAGAGGAAAGAAGACTTTGTATACTTGGGTCGGCAGCTTGTTGTCTGCCAAAGTCCTCGAATAAGGAAGGCAAATTTTTTAACGGCGAAATAAAAAGAATTGAATCTGTTGTTTGAGAAGTGCTTTCATCAAAAAGTGCAGCTTCTGGTTCTGAAAAGCGGGATAGATAGTCCGCTACGGTATTTGCAGCGCCTTTGACGTGTTTAACCTCAAAACTAAATGAGTCTAACTCCGATATCCACCTTATGGCAGGGTTGCTTAGGATACGTGAACGATCCCCTTTTAAAAAAGAAGCTAAACCGCTGCAATCGGTGTATAGAATAAATGGCTTATGAACTAAAAATTGTCTAAAATGTCTAAAGCTTAATACAACTGCAAAGAGTTCCTTTTTATAGGTAGTATAGTTTAACTCTGAGGCCTTAAGTTTTTTGCATAAAATGCGATTGGACAAACTGCTCCATTATTATCTTGCTGTGCTAACAGACTACCGATAGCAACGCCTGAAGAATCAGTGTATAAAAGAAATGTTCGGTTAAAGTCTGGAATGGCCAGAGTTGGCGGTGAGGTTAATAGCTTTTTTAAAGTTTCAAACGAATTTTGGCACTCATGGGTCCAAACCAAGCTCGTGGTTTTTTTTGTGAGCGCATGCAGAGGAGCAGCTATGGCGGAATAATTAGGAATAAACCTGGCAAAAAATGAACAAAAGCCAAGAAAGGACAGGGTTTGCTTTAAAGTGGTAGGCGGAAGTAAATTTTTTACGTATGAAATTCGATCATTATCGATTTTAATGGAATTGTGTTCAATTTGATGTCCCAAATATTTTATTGAAGTTTGAAAAAATTTGATTTATCGGGATTTACCGTGAGACCATTGTTTTGTAGAATTTTCAAGGTTTCACGAATGTGATTGTAGTGATCTTGCTCATTTTTGGAAAATATGAGGATATCGTCTAAATAATTCCATACGAATTTGTATTTTACATGATGGAAAATTTTTTCCAAGTATTCCGTCAAAGCTTGGGAACCTAAACTCAACCCCATCGGTACCCTGCAAAATTCAAAGTGCCCAAAAGGCGTTTTAAAGGCTGTTATTTTGCGAGAGTTTTCATCCAATGGTAGTTGATGAAAGGCTTGTGAGAGATCTAAGATCGAGAAAAATTTGGCATCTCGCAAATGTAAAAAAATTGCGTCCAGTAATGGGAGAGGCCATGCAGAAAAGATAATTAACTCGTTAATTTTTTTATAATTGATGACGAGTCGTTTTTCCTTAGCATCTTTTTTGGCTACCAGGAAAGCTGGCGATGCCCATGGAGAAAAGGCTGGTTTTATGACACCTTGTTTTAAAAGATCATCCGTGATCTCACGCATTTTTTCCAAATCATTGGGATTTAACGGATAAGCAGGCTGATTAATTGGAGGGACATCTTTGATGTATATTTTCAATTTGTAATCTTTTGCCTGACCCAAATTGTCGTTCAACACCTTTGGGAACAATTCCACAAAGTGCTGCTTAAATGGAAAGGTGTTCAAATCTTTGAAATTAGGAACCACCCGTGGATGAAGGCAAAATAAATACCCTGAATTCTCTTTGCTTATTGGGGTGATATAATTGCTTAACATGTTAATGAGATCCTCATTGCCCTCATTTATTGTAACAAACTCATAGGTTTTAAAGGATTATGAGCAAAAGAAAAAGTTCGTGACGTGGCGTCTATTATGACACCCGCCGTTGATTGAAAATGGAAACCCAAAAGAAAAGGAACAGGCATTTTTTCCAACACAAATACTTCTATAATCCATGATAAATTAAAAATTTTTATTTTGACCTTCCCCTTCTCCGTAAAATGTAATGATTCTGCGGCGACAGATACGACAGATTTTTTGGGATTATGAACAACCTCAGTGATTTCGTGCTTGTTTAGACCGTTAAAAAATTGTCTAGACATTGCATTTATGGTGCTGCCCGTATCTAATAGAGCGGCCACCTTCTTCTACCGATTGTGACGTCTACAAAAGGCAAAGAATGAAATAAGGTAGTCGTAGTTGCCGCAAGAACATGGGAAGGGGAGGTAATTAGTTTTTTGAATTATTAGTTTCTTTCGCATTGGTCTTATTTTTTTGGGTTTGATTGCTTTGGGAAGAGGTGGAAGGGATATTTTTGACTTCCTCAACCGCTACAGCAGTCTGATTTTTTGATTGCTTGAATTGTACATTTTTTTTGTTCTGGTAATGGCTCTTTTGTTTGAACGGTTTTGACTCATTACGCCCATACGTGAATGAATCAAAAAATTCTTTCGGTCTCTCTGAATGATAGCGATAATTTTTTTGATATGGTTTTTTAGAATTGTCCCGATTGGGATGTTGATGGTTAGACACGTTGTTCCCTGAATTTTTTATTTTGTCAGAGCCGCCCTGAGAATCATGAGATTTATGATTATAAGAATTATAACCCGAGTATCTATTATTTTTATATTGGTAATGATAAGCTGTGTAATGAGGGAACTGATGGTCGAAAGAAGTACCAGGGAAAGCATTCCCAAAATTAGGCTTTGTGGTACCGTACCGTTCATTTAAAGTGATTTCAATTTCTTTAGTTTTAGCATATAGATCCGCGTATGACTTAATATTTTCAGGAGACCCAATTAGCATGAAGTACGAAGCATGCAAGGACTTTACAATATTTTTTGCATTATCAGCTTCGTTTGTTTCACCAAAAAAACGCGCTAAAGTGATCTGTGAATCTATGTATTGACGGAGATGCAGATCCGGGTCTTGGGGCGAAAATAAAAACCTGGATTTTGAAATCCAAAATTGTCGAGGGGTCATGCCGAAGTTTATAAGTGAGTGGGCAAACAAATCAAAATCAATGTTGGCATGTGACATGGCGTTATAAAGGAAGTCAGCATACATTGCATGTCTAGTATTATCTGCAATTATGCCAAGAATTTTTTTGAAATGTCGTTTCAATCGCGCAGCTATCGGGGCAAGTTTGAGCAAGAATCTAAAAATAGAAATAGGATTATAAAAATAAAATTTTGGAAGGTTCGAAATTGTTCGTTTTAATTGCTTCGAAATGTAGCGTCTCCTTCCTTTTTTGGAGGATGATTTCGAGGAGTTGCTGTCAGAATCCGAGTCGGATGATGAAAGGTCAGTATCCTCGATTACGGGAATCGATGTTTGACGGAAATCAATCGCCGTCGATTGAAAAGGAAAATCCGTGTTAGTTGAGGATTTAATTGGTATATCCGGGGTACTTAAGGACTTGACGGGGACGTAAGTGTCAGCCACCCATGAGGAAATCTCGGAAATGTCTTTTTCCTCTAATCCCAGAGCCGAAAGTTTGGCCGCTAAATCATTTTTTGGGGTAGAAGGGGGAATTTTGTTTTCCTTAGGGGCGAGTGGCCCTCCCTCCTTCCTTTTCGATTGTTTTTTGGGTGTTTGGGAATCAACGGTTTCCAGAGATTTTAAAGAATTTAAATCTCCCCTGAGAGTGCCTATTTCGCTTTTGTATTTGTGGGTTAAAGACGCAATATCCTCCTGACATTTTTTTACCTTTTCTTCTATACGTTTTTGGTATAATTCATTTTGCTTCTCCATCTCGGTTTTAAAATTGTCTAATTGAGTATGAGTTTGTTTTTGTATTTCCACCACTTTCGATTCTAGATGTGAGGCAAATTCAGACATTTGCTTTTTTGTGATTTTTTGTGCTAGATTAGGGTTGCAGCAAATTCCTGTAAAAATCGCTTTCAACTCTGTTTTCAGTTTAGAATAATTTGTTTTTGTTATGTGTGAGCATGCAAAATGAACTTTCCTTTTACACTGCGTGCAATCTACAAAGTCTTCACTAGGAAAAACATTTTCACAAGCAAGACAAGGCAAGGTAGACATTTTTTATAGAAAAAAAAAAAATTGGCAAGCTAAAAGTTTTAACGTGAAAGATAGCCCTTTTGAATGAAGGGAATTTATAAAATTATAAATTATAAAAAAAATTTTACTTTAAAGAAGGTTTAGACAAAGATAAGACGTAGATAATTATGTCTTAGGTAAATAAAATGGACAAAATTAGATTAAAAATAGCCCGACAGGCTTTTTTCTTAAAGACTCGGTCAAGGTCCGAAAAAGATAAAAATTTTCGTGAAAAGACTCGCAGTTTCTGCTACCATATATTTATGATGGGTATGCTGAGACCATGGAGGATTAATGAAATAAAAAAAGCTTCTTTTTAGATAAGGCGATAATATTGAAATAAAAAAAATTCTCAAGAGTTACAAGGAAATCTTAAATTAAAAAAAGGTACATAAATGAGGAAAAGTAAAAAATGGTCTCTGACCTCGCGGCACTGGGGAGATTGTCGCAATAGTTGAAAAACTCGAAAAAACAAAACAGAACATAAAGAGGAACTCTGAAGACGACAATGAAAAGTCTCTGACCTCGTTTAAAGATGTTTAAAGATGTTTAAAGATGTTTAAAGATGTTTAAAGATGTTTAAAGATGATTAAAGATGACGATGAAGAATAATTTTTTTTTTTTACGTGAGCGAAAAAAAAATAGATGTTGATAAAAAAAAAACTCTCGAAAAGAAAGACGCTTGAGCTGCTCGCGCTACCGGATCCCGTCGAAGAAGAAGGTAAAAGTCTTCGAGTTGTACGTCGTTCCAATGCTGAAGGAAGAAGAAGGAAATTTCGCGCGAGCGAAAAAAAAGACGCCGCTCGCTCCGCCTCTCTCGCCGGTTCCTCAAACCTCTCCCCACTCTCCATGGTTTCCCGCTTCATTACGAATCGTGTCGTCATAGTTGCAGAGGGTTCCACAAGGATAACCGTCCCCGGCTTTGGACCCATGACGACATTTTCGCTTCCGTCGGCTTCGGGATTCTTCCTTCATACTTATCTTGAAGATTTTCGTGAACTTTACTTTTTATAACTTTTCCGCCACGCTCGCCTCTTCCGACAACCCTGCTCCACGGGACAGGTCCTTGCTCTTCCGTACTTTCTGCTGTCGCAAGTTCTTCATCTTGTGCTTCTTCGTTTCCCGGTTGAGTGACTGAAGCTTGCGTCTTTCGTCTTGGGAGTACTGGAGTGACCTGCTCGTCAAACCTCTTATCTTCTCGCGTAATAGCTTTCTTCTTTCTAGATGACTTCATCTGAGGTGGTTTATCGAGTCTGCCTCCGAGCTCGCTGTTTAGCGTCGTGAGGTTCTTCTCACATTCTTTTATCGCTTTCATTGCCGTTTGAATCGGAGAGAGTGAGATTCCCGACGGATTGCTCGCTGCGCTCTTTAAGTCGTTGGCTAGGCTTTGCAGTGTGGGTGCCAATATATCAGCAACCGCCTCCGCAGTCATGGCTGCTTTAACCTTTGAATCGCTCTTGCTTTTAGGGCCAGCTCTGCCGGCGAGATACGCATTTTCAACAGCCATCCTGTTAATGATTTCCGCCAGTTCATCGACTCTTTCCATCACGTACAAAGCCGCTACCTTCGGACATTTATTTTTAGCATCAACCATGTAGTTAGAAAGCTCCATTCTAACTTCCGACGCTCGCACCCTTGATTCTACATAATTTACTTTTCCGGTCACTGGGAAGACGTCGTAGCAACTGTCGTCTTCTGTCCGAAAGCGTTTTCTTCGAGTATTTCGTGGTCTATCGATCGCTGTGTCGGAGTCCGATTGAAGCGATTCACTTTCGCTTATCAGGTGTTCGAAGGCGAATCGTCGCTCCTTTACCGAAGGGCTGCTGGAGAGCAAATCTGCCGCTCTTAAATGCTGGTCGGGACGACCGGTGGAAGATGATGCGTTTTTACATATTCCTTTATTTTGACTTTGTTCCATATTTATTTTTTGTTTCCTCTTTTTGGGAAAAAGAGGAGAAAACCGGAGAGGGAAGTTGATGAGAAAGCAAGGAGGCTTCGCTCGGGTCATCCCGGTTTAGCCGGGACGCCCTAAGTCGCAGTGGCCTCGGGAAGTGCAACCGTACCGCTACTGAGGCATCCCTACCAGGAACCACCTGGTACCACAGCAACGATACGGCTTTTTTCGCTGTTACTCCTCGGCAGCCTCCTCCACTGGTTAGGCAGAGGTTCGGGCCGGGTAAGCTACCAGCGGCATGGGCGCCCCCACTTTACGACCTGTACCCTCTACGACGTCAGACGCCCGACCGGGAATCACCAAGCAAAAACCTCCCACGGAATGACGGGAATCGGAAATGGGTTAGGAAAAGGAAGAAAAGGAGAGAAAGGAAGAAGGGTAGACAATGAGTTTTCTGTCAGGGTTCTCTCCCTTAGCTTCAAGCTTCCGTTTGAGCGCCGAAGACTCGCTTTTCGCCCTCCACCGTTGGCCGCCGAAGCGTTGCCCAGGGTTCACGACGTGGACGTGGTGGTAGGACTTAGGGCAAAGTCGGCCAGATGGTCGACTGTTGGCATTTCTCAAGATTTATAAGGACTTTTGAGGAAGCACCCAAAAGCCCCCTTGAGACCAATGAGCCCTCATTTGAACCCCTAACCGCCCCATTCTTTGTTTATTTTTGTTTTTGCCTGCACCTAGGCCTTTCGGCTTTATCAGGCATTGATTCTACTATTGACAACAACGTCTATCTATCTGCACAAAGAATGAGGCGGTTACCCACCCGCCACGCGAGCTCTTAGTCACGGAGGGCCAGCGGCCCCACCGTGTCCAGGATGGGCCACGTGGAGGCGGCTCGCTGGGGGATGTGGCGGGCGGGACTGTCTTGCTTGCGGCCAACTTTGGCCGTCATTATCTTAGCGACGTACTTTATTTAAGAGTTCATGCAATTTTCCATTCATGCATATGGAGTGTAGCTATCGCTACATATTAGTTTTTGATGGCTGATTTTTTCTAATTTCATACATCAGTTTCTAAATACAAACTGACGTTTCTGCCATAATCTATGGCGCTCAATAGCCTGGCCTTCGCTCGGGCGTGGGCTACGCATTTCTTTTCTCCGGCGCTATGGGAGCTGTCAGCCCCTCTAATTTTGGCGCAATTTGGACACTTTCTTACTTCGCTTGTGCATTCGCGGGAGTCGTGCTCTCCGGAACATTTGGCGCACGTGTTCTTATTCGTTGAGCACTTGCTTGATACGTGGCCGTAACCCTGGCATTTATAGCACCTGGACACTTCGGCGCTGTCTTTTACTCTGCATGTCTGGTAATCTAGAAAAAGGCGACCGTTGTCAAGTGCCTTCCTCCAGCAGTCGGGCGGTACCTCTATGACCCAGGTGGTCATTTGTGTTTTCGCATTTTCCGTGACGCCGTATCGCACGGTGTACAACGGTTTGACTTCTTCTGCTGTCCAGCTATCGCCGAGTTCCCCATTTTGGGCTAGCAGCTGGTCAAGAAGGTCTGCTTTGTTGAGGTCTTTTGGAACTCGAAGGAGCATTAGCCTCGGCTTCCTCTTCTCTATCGTCCTCGCGGTTACTCCTAGCGCAGTCAACGCCGGGAGGGACCTTATTTTCGCAGTGTCCTCTTTCGATGCTGTCTTGATCGCGACTCCACCTCTGGGCGTGATCCGTAGTCCCTCTATTCGAATCTTATTTCCACGCGGGTCTATCGCAGCTTTTACTTTTTTCATGAATTCCTCAGTGGTCACGGTACGTTCGCCCTCCGCGGGTCCGATGGGGTCCAGGAAAAGGAGTCTTCCTACATTATCCGCCTGAAACTCCATCTCCCGCTGTAGCAAGAGGTTCCTGCCTCGCTTCGCATCTCTGTTACTCTTTCCTTTCTTTTTGTCCTTGGCTTTCTGTTCTTTATTCCGTCGGCTCGTCGAGAGGGCGTGCAGCACCTCCGTTCGGTCCTCGAGGTCCGTAATGTCTCCGGTCACTCCATGAAAGTCATCATCAACCTCCATTTCCGTCTCTGTGTCTTCGTTTGTTTTCTTTGTCTTCTTTTTCGCGCCCTTCTTCTTACTCTTGGACGCTACTTGGGACCATGTTAGTCCAGGTCTGAGGTGTTGGCTTGACTATTTGGCGGGTTTGAAATTTCTGGCGGGTCAATAAGCAAACCTCCACGACGGATAAGTTGTGGCTCGTCTTAGGGTCTTTCTCACCTTGGATGCCATCTATGCTAGCTAGACGATCGATGCATTCTCTTAGTTCCTTTATGACAGACTTCACCGGGGACACTGACGTCGCCGACGGTGTTTGAACTGTAGTCCTTAGTTCATTTGTCACCTTCTTGAAGGTCGGTGCTAAAGCTCTTGCAATTGCCTCCGCTGTCTGGTGTGCTTTTCTTTCCTCGTCGTCATCGTCTCCTGCAGCGCTTCGGAATCTTGTGCGTATGTAGGAGGCGAGATAGGCGTTCTCGATGGCCATTTGGTTGACGATTTCCGCAAGTTCGTTTACTTTTCCGGCGACATACACGGCGGCTGGCTTAGGGCATTTATTCTTCATGTCCATCATGAAATCGTAGATTTCCATACGGACCGTTGCAGCCCGCTGTCGGGCTTCGAAATGATCTATTTTTTCACTATCCGGGAGGCTGCCGTATTCAGAGTCAACCGTCCTGGTTCTTTTCTTACTCTGGACATCGGGGTTTCTTGGCTGCTTAAAGGTGAATTCCCTGAGCGGACGCGGAAATAGGGGGGCTTTCGACGCTGTAGAAACGCTCGTCGCATCGCTATCGTCGCTTGAGTCACTCAACACTTGTATGTTCTTACGAGTATCACCGGTCTCAGGTGTGAAGAACTCGGCACCTCTGGACGGGATTTCTTCTGTCGGAGTCCTAGATAGTCTTGAACTGCGGGCAAAAGGGTCTGGGTGGGTCTGTTGGCTCGAAGTGCCTGCTGGCACTCTATCCAAGGACTTAGATGTAGTCTTAGGGACCGTTGTTCCTTGGGGCGGTGGCTGGGAAGGCCGAGCGGAGAATTTGCGTGAATATTTCCTCCATTATTGTTTTTGTTGCTCATTTTAAATTTGTTGCTCCCTTTTAGGAAAAGGGGCAAAAACCGGAATGAAGGAGAAGTATATGACTAGCTGCAGGTGCCGATCTGGTCGTTTGAGTTGTTCAGGACGACGGTCGACCTGGTGGCCTCGGGAAGTGCAAACTCGGAGACTCGATGGGGTCCCTCCCAGGCACCACCTGGCACCATCGAGCTCCTTGCCTTTTTTCGAGGTTACTCCAGGCAGCCTCCCCCACTGGTTAGGCAGGGGTTCGGGCCTGGCAGCTAACAACGGCACGGGCGCCCCCGGTTTACATCCTGTACCCTCCAGGGTAACCGTCGCCTGCTCAAACTTCCTTCAGCAGCACCTACAGGGGAGAGAAGGGAGTAAGGATACAGGTAAGGAAAGGACGAAGAGGAGAGAAAGGAAGAAGGTAGATGATGAGTTTTCTGTCAGGGTTCACTCCCTTAGCTTCATGCTTCCGTTTAAGCGCCGAAGTCTCGCTTTTCGCCCTCCACCGTTGGCCGCCGAAGCGTTGCCCAGGGTTCACGACGTGGACGTGGTGGTAGGACTTAGGGCAATGTCGGCCAGATGGTCGACTGTTGGCATTTCTCAAGATTTATTAGGACTTTTGAGGAAGCACCCAAAAGCCCCCTTGAGACCAATGAGCCCTCATTTGAACCCCATTGAACCCCTAACCATCCCTAACCATCCCTAACCATCCCTAACCATCCCTAACCATCCCTATCCATCCCTAACCATCCCTAACCATCCCTAACCATCCCTAACCATCCCTAACCATCCCTAACCATCCCATTTCGGCTCAAAAAGCACAAGGGTAAAACGAGTTTAGTAACAGGAGAACGGAAATTTTCGGAAAGTTAATGTTGGTAAATTTAATACTGGTTGTATGTTGTGGGGGGGGAGGCGGAGACTTGGAAATGGGATGAGGAGTTAGGAAAGATGGAGGAGCTCTCGATTCGCTCAGAAGAGCTCCTTCCTTTTTCTTAACTCCTGATCCCATTTGGGCTAAAAAAGCACAACGGAAACGAGTCTAGTTACAGGAGAACAAAAATTTTATTACGTTGTTTGTAATGGAGGGGAGGGGGTAACTTGAAAATGGGATCAGGAGTTAAGAAAAATGGAGGAGCTCTCGATTCGCTCAGAAGAGCTCCTTTCGCGAATTTCCGTTCTCCTGTAACTAGACTCGTTTTTCCCTTATGCTTTTTGAGCCGAAATGGGATCAGGAGTTCAGAAAAAGGAAGGAGCTCTTCTGAGCGGATCGAGAGCTCCTCCATTTTTCTTAACTCCTGATCGCATTTTTAAGTTACTCCCTTCCCTCCACAACAAACAAGTAATAAAATTTTTGTTCTCCTGTAACTAGACTCGTTTCCGTTGTGCTTTTTTAGCCCAAATGGGATCAGGAGTTAAGAAAAAGGAAGGATCTCTTCTGAGCGAATCGAGAGCTCCTCCATCTTTCCTAACTCCTCATCCCATTTCCAAGTCTCCCCCTCCCCCCCCACAAAATACAACCAGTATTAAATTAACCAACAGTAACTTTCCGAAAATTTCCGTTCTCCTGTTACTAGACTCGTTTTTCCCTTGTGCTTTTTGAGCCCAAATGGGATCAGGAGTTAAGAAAAAGGAAGGAACTCTTCTGGGCGAATCGAGAGCTCCTCCATCTTTTCTAACACCTCATCCTATTTCCAAGTCTCCCCCTCCCCCCCCACTACATACAACCAGTATTAAATTAACCAATAGTAATTTTCCGCGAATTTCCGTCCTCCTGTAACTTCAGTCGTTTTTCCGTTGTAATTTTTCAGCCGAAATGGGTTTAGGAGTTAAGAAAAAGGAAGGATCTATTCTGAGCGAATCGGATCGAGAGCTCCTCCATTTTTCTTAACTCCTGATCGCATTTTCAAGTTACTCCCTCCCCTCCACAACAAACAAAGTAATAAATTTTTGTTCTCCTGTAACTAGACTCGTTTCCGTTGTGCTTTTTTAGCCCAAATGGGATCAGGAGTTAAGAAAAAGGAAGGATCTCTTCTGAGCGAATCGAGAGCTCCTCCATCTTTCCTAACTCCTCATCCCATTTCCAAGTCTCCCCCTCCCCCCCACAACATACAACCAGTATTAAATTAACCAACAGTAACTTTCTGAAAATTTCCGTTCTCCTGTTACTAGACTCCTTTTTCCCTTGTGCTTTCTGAGCCGAAATGGGATTAGGAGTGAAGAAAAAGGAAGGATCTCTTCTGAGCAAATCGAGAGCTCCTCCATCTTTCCTAACTCCTCATCCCATTTCCAAGTCTCCCCCTCCCCCCTACAACATATAACCAGTATTAAATTAACCAACAGTAACTTTCCGCGAATTTCCGTCCTCCTGTTACTAGACTCGTTTTTCCCTTGTGCTTTTTGAGCCGAAATGGGATCAGGAGTTAAGAAAAAGGAAGGAGCTCTTCTGAGCGAATCGAGAGCTCCTTCATCTTTCTTAACTCCTGATCCCATTTCCATTTACCCCCTCCCCTCAACTACATACAACCGTATTAAATTAACCAACGATAGCTTTTCGCGAATTTCCGTTCTCCTGTAACTAGACTCGTTTTTCCCTTATGCTTTTTGAGCCGAAATGGGATCAGGAGTTCAGAAAAAGGAAGGAGCTCTTCTGAGCGGATCGAGAGCTCCTCCATTTTTCTTAACTCCTGATCGCATTTTCAAGTTACTCCCTCCCCTCCACTACAAACAAAGTAATAAAATTTTTGTTCTCCTGTAACTAGACTCGTTTCCTTTGTGCTTTTTTAGCCCAAATGGGATCAGGAGTTAAGAAAAAGGAAGGATCTCTTCTGAGCGAATCGAGAGCTCCTCCATCTTTCCTAACTCCTCATCCCTTTTCCAAGTCTCCCCCTCCCCCCTACAACATATAACCAGTATTAAATTAACCAACAGTAACTTTCCGCGAATTTCCGTCCTCCTGTTACTAGACTCGTTTTTCCCTTGTGCTTTTTGAGCCGAAATGGGATCAGGAGTTAAGAAAAATGGAGGAGCTCGCGATTCGCTCAGAAGAGCTCCTACTTTTTTCTTAACTCCTGATCCCATTTCAAGTTACCCCCTCCCCTCCATTACAAACAAAGTAATAAAATTTTTGTTCTCCTGTAACTAGACTCGTTTCCGTTGTGCTTTTTTAGCCGAAATGGGATCAGGAGTTAAGAAAAAGGTAGGAGCTCTTCTGAGCGAATCGCGAGCTCCTCCATTTTTCTTAACTCCTGATCCCATTTTCAAGTTACCCCCTCCCCTCCATTACAAACAAAGTAATAAAATTTTTGTTCTCCTGTAACTAGACTCGTTTCCGTTGTGCTTTTTTAGCCCAAATGGGATCAGGAGTTAAGAAAAAGGAAGGAGCTCTTCTGAGCGAATCGAGAGCTCCTCCATCTTTCCTAACTCCTCATCCCATTTCCAAGTCTCCCCCTCCCCCCCACAAAATACAACCAGTATTAAATTAACCAATAGTAATTTTCCGCGAATTTCCGTCCTCCTGTAACTTCACTCGTTTTTCCGTTGTAATTTTTCAGCCGAAATGGGTTTAGGAGTTAAGAAAAAGGAAGGATCTCTTCTGAGCGAATCGAGAGCTCCTCCATCTTTCTTAACTCCTCATCCCATTTCCAAGTCTCCCCCTCCCCCCCACAATATACAACCAGTATTAAATTAACCAGCAGTAACTTTCCGAAAATTTGTGTTCTCCTGTTACTAGACTCGTTTTTCCCTTGTGCTTTTTGAGCCGAAATGGGATCAGGAGTTAAGAAAAAGGGAGGAGCTCTACTGAGCGAATCGAGAGCTCCTCCATCATTCCTAACTCCTGATCCCATTTTCGAGTTACCCCCTCCCCTCCACTACAAACAAAGTAATAAAATTTTTGTTCTCCTGTAACTAGACTCGTTTCCGTTGTGCTTTTTTAGCCCAAATGGGATCAGGAGTTAAGAAAAAGGAAGGAGCTCTTCTGAGCGAATCGAGAGCTCCTCCATCTTTCCTAACTCCTCATCCCATTTCCAAGAGTCCCCCTCCCCCCCACAACATACAACCAGTATTAAATTAACCAATAGTAATTTTCCGCGAATTTCCGTCCTCCTATAACTTCACTCGTTTTTCCGTTGTACTTTTTCAGCCGAAATGGGATTAGGAGTGAAGAAATGGAAGGATCTCTTCTGAGCGAATCGAGAGCTCCTCCATCTTTCCTAACTCCTCATCCCATTTCCAAGTCTCCCCCTCCCCCCTACAACATATAACCAGTATTAAATTAACCAACAGTAACTTTCCGAAAATTTCCGTTCTCCTGTTACTAGCCTCGTTTTTCCCTTGTGCTTTTTGAGCCTAAATGGGATCAGGAGTTAAGAAAAAGGAGGAGCTCTTCTGAGCCAATCGAGAGCTCCTCCATTTTTCTTAACTCCTGATCCCATTTCCAAGTCTCCCACTCCCCACCACAACATACAACCAGTATTAAATTAACCAACAGTATCTTTCCGCTAATTTGCGTTCTCCTGTTACTAGACTCGTTTTTCCGTTGTACTTTTTCAGCCGAAATGGGATTAGGAGTTAAGAAAAAGGAAGGAGCTCTTCTGAGCGAATCGAGAGCTCCTCCATCTTTCCTAACTCCTCATCCCATTTTCAAGTTACCCCCTCCCCTCCATTACAAACAAAGTAATAAAATTTTGTTCTCCTGTAACTAGACTCGTTTCCGTTGTGCTTTTTTAGCCCAAATGGGATCAGGAGTTAAGAAAAAGGAAGGAGCTCTTCTGAGCGAATCGAGAGCTCCTCCATCTTTCCTAACTCCTCATCCCATTTCCAAGAGTCCCCCTCCCCCCCACAACATACAACCAGTATTAAATTAACCAATAGTAATTTTCCGCGAATTTCCGTCCTCCTATAACTTCACTCGTTTTTCCGTTGTACTTTTTCAGCCGAAATGGGATTAGGAGTGAAGAAATGGAAGGATCTCTTCTGAGCGAATCGAGAGCTCCTCCATCTTTCCTAACTCCTCATCCCATTTCCAAGTCTCCCCCTCCCCCCTACAACATATAACCAGTATTAAATTAACCAACAGTAACTTTCCGAAAATTTCCGTTCTCCTGTTACTAGCCTCGTTTTTCCCTTGTGCTTTTTGAGCCTAAATGGGATCAGGAGTTAAGAAAAAGGAGGAGCTCTTCTGAGCCAATCGAGAGCTCCTCCATTTTCTTAACTCCTGATCCCATTTCCAAGTCTCCCACTCCCCACCACAACATACAACCAGTATTAAATTAACCAACAGTATCTTTCCGCTAATTTGCGTTCTCCTGTTACTAGACTCGTTTTTCCGTTGTACTTTTTCAGCCGAAATGGGATTAGGAGTTAAGAAAAAGGAAGGAGCTCTTCTGAGCGAATCGAGAGCTCCTCCATCTTTCCTAACTCCTCATCCCATTTCAAGTTACCCCCTCCCCTCCATTACAAACAAAGTAATAAAATTTTTGTTCTCCTGTAACTAGACTCGTTTCCGTTGTGCTTTTTTAGCCCAAATGGGATCAGGAGTTAAGAAAAAGGAAGGAGCTCTTCTGAGCGAATCGAGAGCTCCTCCATCTTTCCTAACTCCTCATCCCATTTCCAAGTCTCCCCCTCCCCCCCACAAAACAACCAGTATTAAATTAACCAATAGTAATTTTCCGCGAATTTCCGTCCTCCTGTAACTTCACTCGTTTTTCCGTTGTAATTTTTCAGCCGAAATGGGTTTAGGAGTTAAGAAAAAGGAAGGATCTCTTCTGAGCGAATCGAGAGCTCCTCCATCTTTCCTAACTCCTCATCCCATTTCCAAGTCTCCCCCTCCCCCCCACAATATACAACCAGTATTAAATTAACCAACAGTAACTTTCCGAAAATTTGTTTCTCCTGTTACTAGACTCGTTTTTCCCTTGTGCTTTTTGAGCCGAAATGGGATCAGGAGTTAAGAAAAAGGGAGGAGCTCTACTGAGCGAATCGAGAGCTCCTCCATCATTCCTAACTCCTGATCCCATTTTCGAGTTACCCCCTCCCCTCCACTACAAACAAAGTAATAAAATTTTGTTCTCCTGTAACTAGACTCGTTTCCGTTGTGCTTTTTTAGCCCAAATGGGATCAGGAGTTAAGAAAAAGGAAGGAGCTCTTCTGAGCGAATCGAGAGCTCCTCCATCTTTCCTAACTCCTCATCCCATTTCCAAGAGTCCCCCTCCCCCCCACAACATACAACCAGTATTAAATTAACCAATAGTAATTTTCCGCGAATTTCCGTCCTCCTATAACTTCACTCGTTTTTCCGTTGTACTTTTTCAGCCGAAATGGGATTAGGAGTGAAGAAATGGAAGGATCTCTTCTGAGCGAATCGAGAGCTCCTCCATCTTTCCTAACTCCTCATCCCATTTCCAAGTCTCCCCTTCCCCCCTACAACATATAACCAGTATTAAATTAACCAACAGTAACTTTCCGAAAATTTCCGTTCTCCTGTTACTAGCCTCGTTTTTCCCTTGTGCTTTTTGAGCCTAAATGGGATCAGGAGTTAAGAAAAAGGAGGAGCTCTTCTGAGCCAATCGAGAGCTCCTCCATTTTTCTTAACTCCTGATCCCATTTCCAAGTCTCCCACTCCCCACCACAACATACAACCAGTATTAAATTAACCAACAGTATCTTTCCGCTAATTTGCGTTCTCCTGTTACTAGACTCGTTTTTCCGTTGTACTTTTTCAGCCGAAATGGGATTAGGAGTTAAGAAAAAGGAAGGAGCTCTTCTGAGCGAATCGAGAGCTCCTCCATCTTTCCTAACTCCTCATCCCATTTTCGAGTTACCCCCTCCCCACCACAACAATCAAAGTAATAAAGTTTTTGTTCTGCTGTAACTAGACTCGTTTCCGTTGTGCTTTTTTAGCCGAAATGGGATCAGGAGTTAAGAAAAAGGTAGGAGCTCTTCTGAGCGAATCGCGAGCTCCTCCATTTTTCTTAACTCCTGATCCCATTTTCAAGTTAACCCCTCCCCTCCATTACAAACAAAGTAATCTAGGAACGCGGTAGCGTTCCGCCCCGCCAAGCAACACCCAGTACGAAGACGTCAGAAAACGGTACCTACCAAGTGTATGTTTACTCGACGTCACGATTTGCGTTTTTCAGGTATCTGGATCTCGGCTCCCTGTGGACCGATCGACTTGAAATTTGCTACAGATTTACTTTGATATGATATGAGTATACGCTGAAAATTTTAAGTCGATAGGTCCACAGGGAGCCGAGATATAAAAGTCTGAAAACCCGGTTTTTCGCCTTTACCGTGTTCTTCTTCTTATTCAGCTAGACAAGGCTACAGCCTCTCCTAGCGCACCGATTGACTTGAAATTTTGCACAGAGCTTCCTTTTAACTTGAGCCAGTGCCTTTTGAAAGATTTACCCCGAAATCTTAACTTAAAAAAAAGTTAGGAACAAAAAACTGAAATTTTAGGGTAATTTTAGCCACTTTAACGGGTACACAGCCTGGAGACAAGACCAATCGACTTGAAATTGTGCACAGAGCTTCCTTCTGAGTTTAGCAATGAGGACGAGTATAGTAATGAGGACGGATTTCGGAAATGGGTCATCCAGACCCCTCAGGGTCAATTTGACCAGTGATCATTGTCTGTGGCGCCGGCTGTACACCCGATTTACACCATAAGGTCGAATTTCGGAAATGGGTCTTCCAGACCCCTTGGGGTCAATTTGACCAGTGATCATTTTTCGATCGTCAGTTAGTCTGAGGCGCCTTCTGTACATTCGATTTACACCAGAGGTCGGATTTCGGAAATGGGTCTTCCTGACCCCTTAAGGTAAATTCGACCCTAAAAAGAACGAAAGAACTGACGAAAAAGAACGAAACATAAAACATAAATTGGGTAATTTTTGCCAGTGTAATGGGTCAACAGCTAACCTGACCTATTTGGCCTTGAACTATTAATTATTAGAGTAGCCCATTAAAAAAAATTTAGGGACGAAAACTGAAAATTTCTTTGACGGGCCTGAACAAAAGGACCATTCGAATTAACATAATGTTGACGTTGAAATGGTTCATTGACGTAAATACGCAAGCCCTTAAAACTTAAATTTGTAATAGGTACCTAAGTTATAAATTTTATCAATGTTTTGTTTTTACTGTTTACGTTGAGAACTAAGCTAATAGGATTAACTACAAAAAGATATGATATCCCCACAAAAAACACCCGTGTAAAAAACACCCCGCCTCGCAAAAATCCTTTTACATCAGCCGGAAAAAGTTGTGATATCAACTTCCCCGCCCTCAAATGAGCGAGAAGAGTCGATACGCCCGAGTGGTAGGTACGATGATGTGAGAAGCATGATGCCCGTGCTCCCGTTTTCAATGCTCCCCTTGGCGGCATCGCGAAATGTTTGTTTACAGGGACGTAGTTAAGACGTGCTGTGCGTTCTTCGGGAAAAATCGTTATGATTCAAACACTCAGACATACGTAGATGAAGGCGTAGTGTCATGTGTGAGTACGGGGGGGGGGGTATGTGTATGTATGTGTATGGGTGTATACTAGTGATTAGTTAGGAACTCAGTGATAACACAGTAATTCTTAAGCGTTCCAGGATGTTCCAGGGCTTGATAAATAACGGCAATCACTGATACAAAGCATTTCGCGATGCCGCCAAGGGGAGCATTGAAAACGGGAGCACGGGCATCATGCTTCTCACATCATCGTACCTACCACTCGGGCGTATCGACTCTTCTCGCTCATTTGAGGGCGGGGAAGTTGATATCACAACTTTTTCCGGCTGATGTAAAAGGATTTTTGCGAGGCGGGGTGTTTTTTACACGGGGTGTTTTTTGTGGGGATAAAATTTTTGTTCTCCTGTAACTAGACTCGTTTCCGTTGTGCTTTTTTAGCCCAAATGGGATCAGGAGTTAAGAAAAAGGAAGGAGCTCTTCTGAGCCTATCGAGAGCTCCTCCATTTTTCTTAACTCCTGATCCCATTTTTAAGTCTCCCACTCCCCACCACAACATACAACCAGTATTAAATTAACCAACAGTAACTTTCCGAGAATTTCCGTTCTCCTGTTACTAGACTCGTTTTTCCCTTGTGCTTTTTGAGCCGAAATGGGATCAGGAGTTAAGAAAAAGGAAGGATCTCTTCTGAGCGAATCGAGAGCTCCTCCATCTTTCCTAACTCCTCATCCCATTTCCAAGTCTCCCCCTCCCCCCCACAACATACAACCAGTATTAAATTAACCAACAGTAACTTTCCGAAAATTTCCGTTCTCCTGTTACTAGACTCGTTTTTCCCTTGTGCTTTTTGAGCCGAAATGGGATCAGGAGTTAAGAAAAAGGGAGGAGCTCTACTGAGCGAATCGAGAGCTCCTCCATCTTTCCTAACTCCTGATCCCATTTTCGAGTTACCCCCTCCCCTCCACTACAAACAAAGTAATAAAATTTTTGTTCTCCTGTAACTAGACTCGTTTCCATTGTGCTTTTTTAGCCCAAATGGGATCAGGAGTTAAGAAAAAGGAAGGAGCTCTTCTGAGCGAATCGAGAGCTCCTCCATCTTTCCTAACTCCTCATCCCATTTCCAAGAGTCCCCCTCCCCCCCACAACATACAACCAGTATTAAATTAACCAATAGTAATTTTCCGCGAATTTCCGTCCTCCTATAACTTCACTCGTTTTTCCGGTGTACTTTTTCAGCCGAAATGGGATTAGGAGTGAAGAAAAAGGAAGGATCTCTTCTGAGCGAATCGAGAGCTCCTCCATCTTTCCTAACTCCTCATCCCATTTCCAAGTCTCCCCCTCCCCCCTACAACATATAACCAGTATTGAATTAACCAACAGTAACTTTCCGAAAATTTCCGTTCTCCTGTTACTAGACTCGTTTTTCCCTTGTGCTTTTTGAGCCTAAATGGGATCAGGAGTTAAGAAAAAGGAGGAGCTCTTCTGAGCCAATCGAGAGCTCCTCCATTTTTCTTAACTCCTGATCCCATTTCCAAGTCTCCCACTCCCCACCACAACATACAACCAGTATTAAATTAACCAACAGTATCTTTCCGCTAATTTGCGTTCTCCTGTTACTAGACTCGTTTTTCCGTTGTACTTTTTCAGCCGAAATGGGATTAGGAGTTAAGAAAAAGGAAGGAGCTCTTCTGAGCGAATCGAGAGCTCCTCCATCTTTCCTAACTCCTCATCCCATTTTCAAGTTACCCCCTCCCCTCCATTACAAACAAAGTAATAAAATTTTTGTTCTCCTGTAACTAGACTCGTTTCCGTTGTGCTTTTTTAGCCCAAATGGGATCAGGAGTTAAGAAAAAGGAAGGAGCTCTTCTGAGCGAATCGAGAGCTCCTCCATCTTTCCTAACTCCTCATCCCATTTCCAAGTCTCCCCCTCCCCCCCACAAAATACAACCAGTATTAAATTAACCAATAGTAATTTTCCGCGAATTTCCGTCCTCCTGTAACTTCACTCGTTTTTCCGTTGTAATTTTTCAGCCGAAATGGGTTTAGGAGTTAAGAAAAAGGAAGGATCTCTTCTGAGCGAATCGAGAGCTCCTCCATCTTTCCTAACTCCTCATCCCATTTCCAAGTCTCCCCCTCCCCCCCACAATATACAACCAGTATTAAATTAACCAACAGTAACTTTCCGAAAATTTGTGTTCTCCTGTTACTAGACTCGTTTTTCCCTTGTGCTTTTTGAGCCGAAATGGGATCAGGAGTTAAGAAAAAGGGAGGAGCTCTACTGAGCGAATCGAGAGCTCCTCCATCATTCCTAACTCCTGATCCCATTTTCGAGTTACCCCCTCCCCTCCACTACAAACAAAGTAATAAAATTTTTGTTCTCCTGTAACTAGACTCGTTTCCGTTGTGCTTTTTTAGCCCAAATGGGATCAGGAGTTAAGAAAAAGGAAGGAGCTCTTCTGAGCGAATCGAGAGCTCCTCCATCTTTCCTAACTCCTCATCCCATTTCCAAGAGTCCCCCTCCCCCCCACAACATACAACCAGTATTAAATTAACCAATAGTAATTTTCCGCGAATTTCCGTCCTCCTATAACTTCACTCGTTTTTCCGTTGTACTTTTTCAGCCGAAATGGGATTAGGAGTGAAGAAATGGAAGGATCTCTTCTGAGCGAATCGAGAGCTCCTCCATCTTTCCTAACTCCTCATCCCATTTCCAAGTCTCCCCCTCCCCCCTACAACATATAACCAGTATTAAATTAACCAACAGTAACTTTCCGAAAATTTCCGTTCTCCTGTTACTAGCCTCGTTTTTCCCTTGTGCTTTTTGAGCCTAAATGGGATCAGGAGTTAAGAAAAAGGAGGAGCTCTTCTGAGCCAATCGAGAGCTCCTCCATTTTTCTTAACTCCTGATCCCATTTCCAAGTCTCCCACTCCCCACCACAACATACAACCAGTATTAAATTAACCAACAGTATCTTTCCGCTAATTTGCGTTCTCCTGTTACTAGACTCGTTTTTCCGTTGTACTTTTTCAGCCGAAATGGGATTAGGAGTTAAGAAAAAGGAAGGAGCTCTTCTGAGCGAATCGAGAGCTCCTCCATCTTTCCTAACTCCTCATCCCATTTTCGAGTTACCCCCTCCCCACCACAACAATCAAAGTAATAAAGTTTTTGTTCTGCTGTAACTAGACTCGTTTCCGTTGTGCTTTTTTAGCCGAAATGGGATCAGGAGTTAAGAAAAAGGTAGGAGCTCTTCTGAGCGAATCGCGAGCTCCTCCATTTTTCTTAACTCCTGATCCCATTTTCAAGTTAACCCCTCCCCTCCATTACAAACAAAGTAATCTAGGAACGCGGTAGCGTTCCGCCCCGCCAAGCAACACCCAGTACGAAGACGTCAGAAAACGGTACCTACCAAGTGTATGTTTACTCGACGTCACGATTTGCGTTTTTCAGGTATCTGGATCTCGGCTCCCTGTGGACCGATCGACTTGAAATTTGCTACAGATTTACTTTGATATGATATGAGTATACGCTGAAAATTTTAAGTCGATAGGTCCACAGGGAGCCGAGATATAAAAGTCTGAAAACCCGGTTTTTCGCCTTTACCGTGTTCTTCTTCTTATTCAGCTAGACAAGGCTACAGCCTCTCCTAGCGCACCGATTGACTTGAAATTTTGCACAGAGCTTCCTTTTAACTTGAGCCAGTGCCTTTTGAAAGATTTACCCCGAAATCTTAACTTAAAAAAAAGTTAGGAACAAAAAACTGAAATTTTAGGGTAATTTTAGCCACTTTAACGGGTACACAGCCTGGAGACAAGACCAATCGACTTGAAATTGTGCACAGAGCTTCCTTCTGAGTTTAGCAATGAGGACGAGTATAGTAATGAGGACGGATTTCGGAAATGGGTCATCCAGACCCCTCAGGGTCAATTTGACCAGTGATCATTGTCTGTGGCGCCGGCTGTACACCCGATTTACACCATAAGGTCGAATTTCGGAAATGGGTCTTCCAGACCCCTTGGGGTCAATTTGACCAGTGATCATTTTTCGATCGTCAGTTAGTCTGAGGCGCCTTCTGTACATTCGATTTACACCAGAGGTCGGATTTCGGAAATGGGTCTTCCTGACCCCTTAAGGTAAATTCGACCCTAAAAAGAACGAAAGAACTGACGAAAAAAGAACGAAACATAAAACATAAATTGGGTAATTTTTGCCAGTGTAATGGGTCAACAGCTAACCTGACCTATTTGGCCTTGAACTATTAATTATTAGAGTAGCCCATTAAAAAAAATTTAGGGACGAAAACTGAAAATTTCTTTGACGGGCCTGAACAAAAGGACCATTCGAATTAACATAATGTTGACGTTGAAATGGTTCATTGACGTAAATACGCAAGCCCTTAAAACTTAAATTTGTAATAGGTACCTAAGTTATAAATTTTATCAATGTTTTGTTTTTACTGTTTACGTTGAGAACTAAGCTAATAGGATTAACTACAAAAAGATATGATATCCCCACAAAAAACACCCCGTGTAAAAAACACCCCGCCTCGCAAAAATCCTTTTACATCAGCCGGAAAAAGTTGTGATATCAACTTCCCCGCCCTCAAATGAGCGAGAAGAGTCGATACGCCCGAGTGGTAGGTACGATGATGTGAGAAGCATGATGCCCGTGCTCCCGTTTTCAATGCTCCCCTTGGCGGCATCGCGAAATGTTTGTTTACAGGGACGTAGTTAAGACGTGCTGTGCGTTCTTCGGGAAAAATCGTTATGATTCAAACACTCAGACATACGTAGATGAAGGCGTAGTGTCATGTGTGAGTACGGGGGGGGGGGGGGGTATGTGTATGTATGTGTATGGGGTGTATACTAGTGATTAGTTAGGAACTCAGTGATAACACAGTAATTCTTAAGCGTTCCAGGATGTTCCAGGGCTTGATAAATAACGGCAATCACTGATACAAAGCATTTCGCGATGCCGCCAAGGGGAGCATTGAAAACGGGAGCACGGGCATCATGCTTCTCACATCATCGTACCTACCACTCGGGCGTATCGACTCTTCTCGCTCATTTGAGGGCGGGGAAGTTGATATCACAACTTTTTCCGGCTGATGTAAAAGGATTTTTGCGAGGCGGGGTGTTTTTTACACGGGGTGTTTTTTGTGGGGATAAAATTTTGTTCTCCTGTAACTAGACTCGTTTCCGTTGTGCTTTTTTAGCCCAAATGGGATCAGGAGTTAAGAAAAAGGAAGGAGCTCTTCTGAGCCTATCGAGAGCTCCTCCATTTTTCTTAACTCCTGATCCCATTTTTAAGTCTCCCACTCCCCACCACAACATACAACCAGTATTAAATTAACCAACAGTAACTTTCCGAGAATTTCCGTTCTCCTGTTACTAGACTCGTTTTTCCCTTGTGCTTTTTGAGCCGAAATGGGATCAGGAGTTAAGAAAAAGGAAGGATCTCTTCTGAGCGAATCGAGAGCTCCTCCATCTTTCCTAACTCCTCATCCCATTTCCAAGTCTCCCCCTCCCCCCCACAACATACAACCAGTATTAAATTAACCAACAGTAACTTTCCGAAAATTTCCGTTCTCCTGTTACTAGACTCGTTTTTCCCTTGTGCTTTTTGAGCCGAAATGGGATCAGGAGTTAAGAAAAAGGGAGGAGCTCTACTGAGCGAATCGAGAGCTCCTCCATCTTTCCTAACTCCTGATCCCATTTTCGAGTTACCCCCTCCCCTCCACTACAAACAAAGTAATAAAATTTTTGTTCTCCTGTAACTAGACTCGTTTCCATTGTGCTTTTTTAGCCCAAATGGGATCAGGAGTTAAGAAAAAGGAAGGAGCTCTTCTGAGCGAATCGAGAGCTCCTCCATCTTTCCTAACTCCTCATCCCATTTCCAAGAGTCCCCCTCCCCCCCACAACATACAACCAGTATTAAATTAACCAATAGTAATTTTCCGCGAATTTCCGTCCTCCTATAACTTCACTCGTTTTTCCGTTGTACTTTTTCAGCCGAAATGGGATTAGGAGTGAAGAAAAAGGAAGGATCTCTTCTGAGCGAATCGAGAGCTCCTCCATCTTTCCTAACTCCTCATCCCATTTCCAAGTCTCCCCCTCCCCCCTACAACATATAACCAGTATTGAATTAACCAACAGTAACTTTCCGAAAATTTCCGTTCTCCTGTTACTAGACTCGTTTTTCCCTTGTGCTTTTTGAGCCGAAATGGTATCAGGAGTTAAGAAAAAGGGAGGAGCTCTTCTGAGCCTATCGAGAGCTCCTCCATTTTTCTTAACTCCTGATCCCATTTTTAAGTCTCCCACTCCCCACCACAACATACAACCAGTATTAAATTAACCAACAGTAACTTTCCGAGAATTTCCGTTCTCCTGTTACTAGACTCGTTTTTCCCTTGTGCTTTTTTAGCCGAAATGGGATCAGGAGTTAAGAAAAAGGAAGGAGCTCTTCTGAGCGAATCGAGAGCTCCTCCATCTTTCTTAACTCCTGATCCCATTTTTAAGTCTCCCACTCCCCACCACAACATACAACCAGTATTAAATTAACCAACAGTAACTTTCCGAGAATTTCCGTTCTCCTGTTACTAGACTCGTTTTTCCCTTGTGCTTTTTTAGCCGAAATGGGATCAGGAGTTAAGAAAAAGGAAGGAGCTCTTCTGAGCGAATCGAGAGCTCCTCCATCTTTCTTAACTCCTGAACACAGTTCAAAGTCTCCGCCTCCCCTCGACTACAAACAACCGGTATTAAATTAACCAACATAAACAGTCCGCGAATTTCCGTTCTCCTGTAACTTCACTTGTTTTTCCGTTGTACTTTTTCAGCCGAAATGGGATTAGGAGTTAAGAAAAAGGAAGGAGCTCTTCTGAGCGAATCGAGAGCTCCTCCATCTTTCCTAACTCCTCATCCCATTTCCATATCTCCCCCTCCCCCCCACAACATACAACCAGTATTAAATCAGAGATGGGCAAAATCTTAATCATGAATATGATTAAGATTTTAAATCATAGGAATAATTTTCTGTGATTAAGAATAAGATTAAAATCTTAATCACAGAGATGATTAAGAATAAAATCTTAATCACAGATATGATTAAGAATAAAATCTTAATCACAGGAAATCTGTGATTAAACTCTTAATCACAGGAAATCTGTGATTAATCACAGGAAGTCTGTGATTAAACTCTTAATCACAGGAAATCTGTCATTAATCACAGGAATTCTGTGATTAATCATAGGAAAATTATGATTAATCATTGGAATTTGGGATTAATTAAGGAAAATAATGATTAATCATTGGAATTGGGGATTAATTAAGGAAAATAAAGATTAATCATTGGAATTTGGGATTAATTAAGGAAAATAATGATTAATCATTGGAATTTGGGAATAATTAAGGAAAAAGCTTGATCAATCATCAGAAAGCATTTTTTAGCTTGAATATTAGCAAAAACTAAGAAAAAAAAATTTAATACAAAAATTTACAGTTTTCAAATTCTTAATCACAGGAAATCTGTGATTAATCACAGGAAGTCTGTGATTAATCATAGGAAAATAATGATAAATCATTGGAATTTGGGATTAATTAAGGAAAATAATGATAAATCATTGGAATTTGGGAATAATTAAGGAAAATAATGACTAATCATTGGAATTTGGGATTAATTAAGGAAAAAGCTGGATCAATCATTAGAAAAATTGTGTAATCACAGGAATCTGTGAATATTGTCACCTCTCATCACAATTTACTCTCAATAACTAAAAATTCAAAATCTATCAATCTCTAAAACTCCAAAAATTTATAACATTGGCAAAACAAAATTTTTGAAAAATTAAATGTACAATTAATTTTGACAAAATTAATTTTGACAAAATTAATTAAAGCGTAAAGTATAAAATTATTCCATTAATCCCTAAATTTATAATTCATAAAATAATAAGCAAACTTCAGTTGAACTACCATAACTATTAATAATCCATATTGTACATTTAATTTTTCAAAAATTTTGTTTTGCCAATATTATAATTTTTGGAGTTGTAAAATTAAAATTTTGGAGTTTTAGAGATTGATAGATTTTGAGTTTTTGGTTATTGAGAGTAAATTGTGATGAGAGGACAATATTCACAGATTCCTGTGATTACACAATTTTCTGATGATTGATCAAGCTTTTTCCTTAATTAATCCCAAATTCCAATGATTAACCATTATTTTCCTTAATTAATCCCAAATTCCAATGATTAACCATTATTTTCCTTAATTAATCCCAAATTTCAATGATTAACCATTATTTTCCTTAATTAATCCCAAATTCCAATGATTAATCATTATTTCCTTAATTAATCCCAAATTCCAATGATTAATCATTATTTTCCTTAATTAATCCCAAATTCCAATGATTAATCATTATTTTCCTTAATTAATCCCAAATTCCAATGATTAATCATTATTTTCCTTAATTAATCCCAAATTCCAATGATTAATCTTTATTTTCCTTAATTAATCCCCAATTCCAATGATTAATCATTATTTTCCTTAATTAATCCCAAATTCCAATGATTAATCATTATTTTCCTTAATTAATCCCAAATTCCAATGATTAATCATTATTTTCCTTAATTAATCCCAAATTCCAATGATTAATCTTTATTTTCCTTAATTAATCCCAAATTCCAATGATTAATCTTTATTTTCCTTAATTAATCCCCAATTCCAATGATTAATCATTATTTTCCTTAATTAATCCCAAATTCCAATGATTAATCATTATTTTCCTATGATTAATCACAGAATTCCTGTGATTAATCACAGAATTCCTGTTGAAGATTTTATTCTTAATCATATCTGTGATTAAGATTTTATTCTTAATCATATCTGTGATTAAGATTTTATTCTTAATCATATCTGTGATTAAGATTTTATTCTTAATCATATCTGTGATTAAGATTTTATTCTTAATCATATCTGTGATTAAGATTTTATTCTTAATCATATCTGTGATTAAGATTTTATTCTTAATCATATCTGTGATTAAGATTTTATTCTTAATCATATCTGTGATTAAGATTTTATTCTTAATCATCCCTGTGATTAAGATTTTAATCTTATTCTTAATCACAGAAAAATATTCCTATGATTTAAAATCTTAATCATGAATATGATTAAGATTTTGCCCATCTCTGTATTAAATTAACCAACAGTAACTTTCCGCGAATTTCCGTTCTCCTGTTACTTGACTCGTTTTTCCCTTGTGCTTTTTGAGCCGAAATGGGATCAGGAGTTAAGAAAAAGGAAGGAGCTCTTCTGAGCGAATCGAGAGCTCCTCCATCTTTCTTAACTCCTGATCACAGTTCCAAGTCTCCGCCTCCCCTCGACTACAAACAACCGGTATTAAATTAACCAACATAAACAGTCCGCGAATTTCCGTTCTCCTGTAACTAGACTCGTTTTTCCGTTGTACTTTTTGAGCCGAAATGGGATCAGGAGTTAAGAAAAAGGAAGGAGCTCTTCTGAGCGAATCGAGAGCTCCTCCATCTTTCTTAACTCCTGATCCCATTTTCAGGTTACCCCTTCCCCTCCACTACAAACAAAGTAATAAAATTTTTGTTCTCCTGTAACTAGACTCGTTTCCGTTGTGCTAAAACTAAAACTAAAAAGTGGAAGGAGTTTCGAACTTTTAGTCCGTTTCTCGATAGCCAGGGTGTAATTAGGGTGGGCGGCCGCCTAGCAAATGCACCGGTGGATAACCGGATACGTCACCCGATACTTCTACCAACTAAGTCTCACTTTACCAAGCTGGTCGTGGACTACTACCATCGGAGCTACATGCATGCGGGCCCCCAGCTTCTTCTTTCCTTGATCAGACAGACGTACTGGATACCGTCGGCGCGAAGATTCGTTAGACCAAGATACCATCAATGCGTTGTTTGTCATCGAGCATCCGCCAAAACGTTTACCCCGCTGATGGGCGACTTACCAAAAGAGCGATTCAACCAAGAAAGACCGTTTATAAACGTAGGCACGGACTTCGCAGGACCGTTTGTAATTCGAGAATCGAGACGACGAAAGGCACCCCTCAGTAAAGCTTATGTCTGCATATTCGTTTGTCTCAGCGTGAAGGCGGTACACTTGGAGATCGTTTCCCAGTTGTGCACGGAGGCATTTCTAGCCTGCTTGGACCGATTCATCGCTCGTAGAGGACTGCCAAAAGTTCTATTCTCAGACAACGGCACGAATTTCGTAGGGGCCAACCGATAGCTAAAAGAGCTTTTTCAATGGTGGCGTACTGATGAGGTGCAAAGAGAAATAAGAGAAGCCTCAACTACAAAGGAAATCGAATGGAAGTTTTCACCTCCGTCTGCGCCACATTTCGGCGGGATATGGGAAGCGGGAGTAAAATCGCTAAAATATCACTTCACCCGAGTAGTAGGCTCGCAAAACTTAACCTTCGAAGAGATGTCCACGGTGGTCACGCGAATAGAAGCCATATTGAACTCACGGCCGCTACACCCGTTGGGCCCAGACCCGGAAGACCTGGAGGCCTTAACCCCTGGGCACTTTTTAATCGGCATGCCTCTCGTCGCACGGATCGAAGAGGACGTCACGCACCTGCCGGACGGTCGACTTTCGCACTGGCAACGTGTGCAAGCATTCGTGCAAAATATATGGAGGAGGTGGCGTCAAGATTATTTACACGAATTACAGCAGAGGAGGAAGTGGACGGGGGTCACAGCGAAGGAGCCTGCCGTTGGTACTATGGTGATCTTGAAGACGGACGCGCCTCCATTGGAGTGGCCCATTGGACGAATCAGCGAGTGTTTCAAAGGAGGAGACGGTGTCGTCCGCGTAGCGAAGGTGAAGACGGCAAAGGGCGAATATATTAGACCGTTAGTCAAGCTAGCACCACTTCTTCCCAGCGACGAGCCTCAAACTAGCGGCTAGATGGCCCTCCGGGCCGGGAATTTTTTACAAAAAAATTGGTGGGCGGTATGTTTCATCCCAAAAAAGGAAGAAGAAGAAGAAGAAGAAGAAGAAGAAGAAGAAGAAGAAGAAGAAGAAAAAAAAAAAAAAGGAGAGAATTTAGTAAATTTAAAAGTTAGAAAAAATAGGAAGGAGAGTTTTATCAAGGAGATTAGTTGTGTTTGTATTGAAAAAAAAAGAGAGCTATAATCCTGTAGGATGGCCGGAAGGGTTCGAGGGGAACGAAAAGGAAGAGGAGGAATCAGTATCAAGAAGAGAAGCCTAGAGGACGGAGCCTCGCTCGTTTGACGTCAGTTCAACCTCCCGTACGTGCTAAGACGACGCGCGTTACCACGATAGAAGGTTCACTTTCGCTAGAGGCCAAGATAATAGACCGTCCTGCTACCTGTAGAAGCGGATCCAAAGGAGCGGCTACTTAGGAGCGTCCTAGACAGAAGTTGTCACTTCACCGCTACTCCCCGCCCTACCTATTCCAAGTTAGATTTATATTTGTTTAGTTCTCTTGAAAGTAAAAATTAATTTTAATTCATCTTTATTTTCTTTATTTAATTGTTTGTTTAATTTATAATGCATGCATGCCCTAATTTATTTATTGATTATTTATTTTGTTAATTGTTGGGAAGTTAAATTTATATTGTTGCTTATTTATTTCTTTAGTTAATTTAGAGTCATAATTCATGCACGCCCTAATTTATTATTGATTATTTATTTTGTTAATCGTTGCAAAGTTAAATTTATATTGTTGCTTATTTATTTATTTAATTATTTAGAGTTTATTTATTTAAATATTGCATGATTTAGAGATTTGTTTACTGGGCAAAATTTGTAAAATCTCCTTGATAAATCCATTAAAGTCATAAGAATAGTATATTTCATTTCTACCACCCTTCTTGATAGACCGTTATTTAGATCTAGCAATTCAAAAAAAACTTAAACGTTCCCAAAAGAGCAGGAACCGTTCACTGAACTTCCTGAAAGGAACACTCAAAGTACTTTATATACTCAGGTACTTAACGAGTACTCAGGTACTTTTGTATACTCAAAGTAATATCCCCACAAAAAACACCCCGTGTAAAAAACACCCCGCCTCGCAAAAATCCTTTTACATCAGCCGGAAAAAGTTGTGATATCAACTTCCCCGCCCTCAAATGAGCGAGAAGAGTCGATACGCCCGAGTGGTAGGTACGATAATGTGAGAAGCATGATGCCCGTGCTCCCGTTTTCAATGCTCCCCTTGGCGGCATCGCGAAATGCTTTGTATCAGTGATTGCCGTTATTTATCAAGCCCTGGAACGTCCTGGAACGCTTAAGAATTACTGTGTTATCACTGAGTTCCTAACTAATCACTAGTATACACCCCATACACATACATACACATACCCCCCCCCCGTACTCACACATGACACTACGCCTTCATCTACGTATGTCTGAGTGTTTGAATCATAACGATTTTTCCCGAAGAACGCACAGCACGTCTTAACTACGTCCCTGTAAACAAACCGCCAAGGGGAGCATTGAAAACGGGAGCACGGGCATCATGCTTCTCACATCATCGTACCTACCACTCGGGCGTATCGACTCTTCTCGCTCATTTGAGGGCGGGGAAGTTGATATCACAACTTTTTCCGGCTGATGTAAAAGGATTTTTGCGAGGCGGGGTGTTTTTTACACGGGGTGTTTTTTGTGGGGATATCATATCTTTTTGTAGTTTAAATTCAAATGAATCGTAAAACTCCTAAAAGAACCGCGCGTTGTTTCAGTTGCCCTGGAAATCACGATTTTAAAGTGAGAATAGAGATAAAAAAATGTTCTCCAAGTTATGAAAATACCTTCTGAGGAGGGATAATCCGATTAGCTTAGTTCTCAACGTAAACAGTAAAAACAAAACATTGATAAAATTTATAACTTAGGTACCTATTACAAATTTAAGTTTTAAGGGCTTGCGTATTTACGTCAATGAACCATTTCAACGTCAACATTATGTTAATTCGAATGGTCCTTTTGTTCAGGCCCGTCAAAGAAATTTTCAGTTTTCGTCCCTAAATTTTTTTTAATGGGCTACACTAATAATTAATAGTTCAAGGCCAAATAGGTCAGGTTAGCTGTTGACCCATTACACTGGCAAAAATTACCCAATTTATGTTTTATGTTTCGTTCTTTTTTCGTCAGTTCTTTCGTTCTTTTTAGGGTCGAATTTACCTTAAGGGGTCAGGAAGACCCATTTCCGAAATCCGACCTCTGGTGTAAATCGGATGTACAGAAGGCGCCTCAGACAATGATCACTGGTCAAATTGACCCTGAGGGGTCTGGATGACCCATTTCCGAAATCCGTCCTCATTACTATACTCGTCCTCATTGCTAAACTCAGAAGGAAGCTCTGTGCACAATTTCAAGTCGATTGGTCTTGTCTCCAGGCTGTGTACCCGTTAAAGTGGCTAAAATTACCCTAAAATTTCAGTTTTTTGTTCCTAACTTTTTTTTAAGTTAAGATTTCGGGGTAAATCTTTCAAAAGGCACTGGCTCAAGTTGAAAGGAAGCTCTATGCAAAATTTCAAGTCAATCGGTGCGCTAGGAGAGGCTGTAGCCTTGTCTAGCTGAATAAGAAGAAGAAGAAGAAGAAGAAGAAGAAGAACACGGTAAAGGCGAAAAACCGGGTTTTCAGACTTTTATATCTCGGCTCCCTGTGGACCGATCGACTTGAAATTTTCAGCGTTTACTCATATCATATCAAAGTAAATCTGTAGCAAATTTCAAGTCGATCGGTCCACAGGGAGCCGAGATCCAGATACCTGAAAAACGCAAATCGTGACGTCCAGTAAACATACACTTGGTAGGTACCGTTTTCTGACGTCTTCGGACTGGGTGTTGCTTGGCGGGGCGGAACGCTACCGCGTTCCTAGATATACTCAGGTACGTAATATACTCAAAGTACTTTCTATACTCAGGTACTTATATACTCAAAGTACTTAATATACTCAGGTACTTAATATACTCAAAGTACTTTATATACTCAGGTACGTTATTCGCAAGTCCTAAGCCTGAAGGGTCAAGCACTTCATCGAAAAAGACTATAACTCCGACGATTTTCGCCCAAAAAACTAGAAAAAGTAGAATTTCTATGGACCCTGGTGAAAATATTGAGGAAAAATGCCAAAAATCCGGTGAAATGGGTGTTTTAAGATGAAATTTGATATTCAGTTATGTATTCTTGACCAGAAAATCCATTCGAACGGTTATTTCTTAGACAAACACTGTGCAAAATGCCTTAAAAAAGGTGATTTTCTGTCGAAATGCCGCATGCGACTGTCAAGCGAAAGAAAATCGAATTTCCTAGTCGGCAAATAGAATTCATTTTCGTTGTGCGAAACTTCAGCATATCGTATAAACGGTCAACCAAAAGTTTTAAGCATATTAATGTGGTCAACGGTTGTATAGTTCTAATGGGACAACTCATAACGAAATCATATCATAAGAGATCATAGATAGGCTTCGACGTGTCGAACAAGTCGTCGTCGAGACCTCACTAAAGTTTATGACTTTCCTGGCGTATTTCTCTATTAATCGCCAACGATTGTAACCGTATGGGACATTTTTACCTCGCAGCGAAGACGTTCGATTTGCTCGAAATCTAAGTAAGTAAATATAATTAAAACTGTCTCACAAAAAGTTGCCACACTTGTCGTCCCCTTTCGCCTTAAATAAAAGTTAAAAAGCTGATTTAAAAAATGTGTTAGATTTTATTAGTTGTTAAAATAATTTTTGTATTTTTTTCCGGTAACTATGAGTCCTAAAAAGCAAGTTTCGGAGCCAGAAGAAGTCTACACTGTTGACTCTAATGAACGTTTTCCCGATGAATTCCAGGACAAGATGGTCAGGAAGAATTTTGTATCAAAAGTCTACGCTATCCTCTCGATTAATCTTCTCTTCTCAGCCCTAGTCGTCACTGGCTTACATCTCGATGAAAGCGTAAGAGAGTTCTTATACGACTATTGGTGGATCTCGATCATTTTCGCCATATGGGGCATTATTTTTTACTTGATCCTAGCCTGCGTTGAATCCACAAGGAAAAGCTACCCATGCAATTTCATCCTATTGTTTTGTATGACGATCGGCTATACAGGACTTGCCGCCACATTAGCTGCTAAATATGAGGCCAAAATTGTATTTATAGCAATGTTAGCGACTGCTGGAATAACTGTAACGATGAGCCTTGTCGCCAAGTTTGCGCCCTGCGACGTCACTGGATGCGGATTCTTTTTTTGTATCGCTTTCATCGTGCTCACGATAATGTCATTGGTGGTCACTATAGTATCAATTTTTTTGGTGACCAACCTACTGCATTTGATCATATCCTGCATCGTCGTTTTGCTCTTGTCGTTTTACTTGGTCTTCATCACGCAGCTTATTATTGGTGGTAAAAGGGGTGAATTATCACCAGATGAAACTGTACTAGCTGTAATCATCTTGTACGTAACCATTATTGAAATTTTCATGCATCTTCTGGTCATCGTAAATGCTTGCTTCTCAGGAGAATAGTTTTAACAATGTCTCAAATGTTAAAAGATTAAAAAATTGAATAAATATTTAAAGATCAGTTGTTTCATTATTTTTATCAGCATGTCGTGTTGATTTATTCTTTATACATAGTAGGTATACATGGATAATGAAGCACGAAACTTTTATTTCTGTAAGAGGAGCAGACTTTTATCAATACAAAAATTTAATACAAAACCTTTTCTTCTTCCGACAATCCTACCAACCTTTTTATAAAGTCGGTATTAAAAACAATATATCGATTATTACAATAATACATCGATTACCTACCTTACCTAGCGACTCCATTAATCGATGAGCGACTCACACTCAACTCGACCAATGGCTATTGGCTATCCTGCTCAAACCGTTTGCTCAAACTTGTCTTTTGTTTTTCTTAAAGGTACATACATATTTATTTCAAATATATTTGGGAATCTCATATTTGGACGGCTCGGATGAACATTGCCAATTAACTCGTGTAATATTTTTTTCTTTATTTGTTTTAAATTCATGTATTTACATCATTTGACGAATTAAGACGTCGAAATCTAATCATTCATACAAAGTTTATAAATGGAGTAAATGGATATTTTATAAATTTTTTAGTAGATTAAGAATATGACCAGGTTAGCTCCCAATTTAGCAGATTTTATGAATATGTATCTGGCTAAAATAAAGGCCCTTCCATTCCCCATGGTGTCAAAATGACCCATAACCTTTATCGAATTTAATATGAATGATACAATGATACCTTTCTTTAAATTTTAACTTTCTCGTTTATGTAATTTTATAATTCCCTTAGAGAGGTGGTGATTGGCTATAAGTCTCCCTGAGCCTATAGGGTCAAAATGACCCTCAGTCTTTATCGAATTCTGTTTAATTTCTTATTTGGACAGCTCCAAACTCTCTTTCTTTCCCCCAAACCCCCAATCAAGGTCAAATTTTTTTATGGAAATAAAATATTTTTTAATCATATGATTGTTTAAATTAAATAAATTGATCATATGTTAAATTACTACTGAAATTTTTTTGTCTTTCTGAAAAGTGTTTGGTACCGACTTCATTTAGAATTTAAGTTGATTTTTTCAAAATTTTATCAAGACTTTGTGTGTGTGTTTTTTTTCTTTTTTTGTGGTCTGCGATTTAAATTCTTTTCCATAGAATTTGGTTTAACTAACTAGAGCGATGTATGAGGAAGAAGAAGCTCCGTTAACTCAGACATTGAACACGTTCCAAATGTCGCTCAACGATTTGGAAGATGACGTGCGCGATACGCAGTCTATGCAATCTATGCTATCCAAGGAGATGTCATCTCAACGTGAAAAGATATGCAAACTGCAACTCAAATGTCAAGAGGAACAGCATGCTATAGATTTATTGGAAGAAACCAGGAAAAATGCCAGAGACTACTTTGAAAGTAGCTCGTCGACCATCAAAAAGGTGGAAAGCAAGCAATTGGAAGTCAACGAAAAGCTTGATTTAATGATGAAAGCTTACGATTCAAACTACCTTCGATGCCAAGCAGTCAAACAAAGCTTCAACGAAAAAGTTAAAGTGCTCAATCGTTTCCAGTCGATACAAGATCAGGATTTAAATGACGTCGCCAACATCGGTCTGTAAATTTTTCTTTATTTTACTTTCTGAACATTTATCTTAGGTTCGGCCACACTTGAATTAATCAAAACCAATTTTGAAGAGAAACAAAGGTTGTATGAACAAATTAAAGACATCGAAAGCAGCGATGAATCACTCGATGAACAGATGAGCACTTTAGAAAATCACTTAGAGATGTCAAACGGTCAACTAGAAAATTTCAAAAAAGCCTTCTCTGAGGTAATTTAATAGAATTGGCTCATTGTCTAACTTAAAAATTTAATAGCTCAAAAAAGAAGGAGAAATTACCATTTTCAAGAGCAACAATTTGAAATCCACCATTGAACAAATAGAATCGCGTGCCAGTCTCAATTTAGATGAATGGAATTCCAAGTAAATTTGTCAAAATTTATTGAATTACCATTATTTTTTATTTAGGTGGATTAAAGAGGAAGAAAAACTTAACGAGATCAAAAGATCGAATGAGGAATATTTGAACAAGATGGATAGGCTTAAAACAAGCTATAAAAATAGCTCGAACCATCTCGGATCTGAAAGGCGGAGAGCCCATTCCCTTCAACAGGTTTAACCAAAATCCTTTCCTCAAACGTCTTGAATAAAAATATAATTGTCTGTAACTTTTTTTTCTTATACAAAACTGTTTAGTGTTTGGAGGAATTAAAAGAAGAATACTCTAAAGTTGAATCGGAGATAGCGAAAATAAAAGAAGAGCAGAAAGAGCGCCTTGGGGTCAACGATCTCATCGCAGAAATTAATTCACGCATTTCCCAAACTAAAAAAGATAAGGAAGATTTGAAAATGAAATGAAGCAGCTCAACATAGAGATTTCATCTTCAAAAGACAAACTTGAACAACTTTTCCAAACTTATTCCATCTTCCAAGCTGAAATCGCAGAAATCGAATCAGAAAAAAATTTACAATCTTATATCCAACAGCGTAGTGAAGCTATTGTTGAAATGAACAATTTAGCAGAACAAAAAAAGTAAATTTTTACATTCCAAATGTTTGTTGATGTTTCTTGTTTTTTAGAATACAAAACGCCGCTGAGAAGGAATCGTTGAAGAAAAAGTTGGCTGAAGCCAATGCTTTGTCTCATGAAAAAAGAAAAGCTTGCCAAGTGATTTTGAAAACGTTCAAAAGACTTCAAGAAGAGTTTAAAAATATCCAGGGTGATGTAAATGAAAAAGAAGCCATGACAACAAAAATTGATAATGAGGTATTGCTTTTAGAAGGTCCTTCGAAGTTTTTACTTCTCATTTCCCACAGGCATAAACACCCTTCTTACCTAATTTTGGCCAGTCTTCCCATTGTCTTTTGCCAAAAGACTCCATTTTCTCTTAATTTTCTTACCTTTTCTACATTCCTTTGCTCAATATACACACAAATTTTTTAGATTGCCAGTGCTCATGAGCTTCGTGAAAAACAAAAATCTCTGGAGGAGGAAAGAGACTATTACTACAACTTATACAATGCTGGAATCGAAGACCTTCAAAAACGCCAACATGAAATCGAAGAAGTGAAAATCTTCAATCAAAAACTCGTCGAGGCTAAAAAACAATTTGAAAGCCTCAAAGAAGAAACCTTGAACAAAGTCAAAGATCGGCTTAAAGTAATTTTAAATTTATTGAAACATTTTTACAAATTTCATTTCAGACCAAGACTGATGATTTAATGAAATCAAAAACTGAATTAAAGGCTAAAGTTGATAAGGAGAAAGCATTTATGAGTAGAATTCAGTATGATTATTACACGTCAAAAAATAATTTTCATGAAAGTCAAAAACGGTTGGCGACTTTACGTGCCATGAGTGAAATTGCTAAATGTGAAAATGTAACTTGCAAACAAAAAATGATAAAAATAGAAGTAAACATTTTTAATTTTAGGAGGCAGTAAAGGCATTTGTATGCTGGATGACTTCTGGAGTCGATCTATCCAAATTTCTCAAAAATTCGGTACTGTTTTTATTTTAATTTTGAGCACAGTATTCCTTTTATAAATTTTCAAGTATAATTTCAACTTTTCCAGGGCCCTTCTGAGGACCAAGGTAGTCAAGTGAAGGAAAAAGACGAGTTCCTTTTCTCTCAGATGGTCGACATCAAAACCCCCAACGTCTTTGGAACTGTCCATGGTTCACAAGACATGGAACTCGACGAAATTCAAGAAACTGAACGTCGTTTAGAAGCAATGGTTGGTAAATTAGTTTTTTTATAATTTAAAAAAATGTTCTTCAGGAAAAATCCCAACATGAAGCAGAATTAAAGTGGTCCCCTCCTCCACGCCCATACAATAAAAACGAATTCACATCCGTCCCAGAAAAAGGCATACAGCTGTCTGATGAAGCTTATAGTGTTATTAATTTGATTTCAGAAGATCAAGATGATAAAAGTGCACTCAGGAATTCTAATAAACTTGTATGATAATTGTATTTTTTTTATAAATTTTTAATTACTAAAATATTTTTAGGTAAAATCGCAGTGCGATAGTGTTATAAACTTAATTTCTTCTGAAGGGGATAAGACGCAATTCCAGAGTCAGCAAATTCCACCACGGAAAGTTCTCTCTCTTCAAAGCCAGAGCAGAAATGCTCAAATTAAAAAACCAGCTTCTGTTATCCAACCGTCGATTTTCAAGACACCGCAAGCGAAAGAAAACCGAATTTTCAAATCGGTTAATAGAAATCCATTTTCATTGTGCGGAACTTCAGCACATTCAAGCAAAAGTTTGAAGCATACTTATGAGGTTATATTGCTTTATTTTTATGAAGAAATTGCAAGTTATGTTTTAGCCGACAAAATTATACGACAGCGACACCGATAACAATCCGTATTCCTTATTCGCTAGTCCAAAGCCTGAAGTGTCAAGCACTTCTTCAAAAAAGCCTCCTAAAAGGTCCAGTCAAAATTCGCAGAAACCACGGAAGAAATCTGCTCCCAAAAAGTCAACTGCGTCCAAAAAAAAAGTTGAGTTCTCTTTATTAAAATCAATTTCATTTTATTTTTAGGACTTTGATGAAAAAGCCCATCAAGATCGCATGATGAATTACATCCAGAGCGTCCAAAAAAAGTAAACATTTCTATTTTAAATCTTTAAATTATAAAAAAAATATAATAATTTTTTTTTCCAGGTGAAATTTAAAAAAATTAATAGGAAAATTCTTCTAGACTTTGTTTCTTCTATTTTCTTTTGTTCCTATTATTATTTACTTTATTATTTATTAAATATTATTTTGAAAAAAAAAAAATATATTTATTTATTAAAATTATTTGATGTTTTGTTTAAAATAAAGAATTGTGTTTTTTAAATAAATTTTTTAATGACTCATATTGTTGTTATGGGCGACCAGACTTGTTATTTCCAATTGTTACTTTCTTAGTTACACTATTACTTTTCAAAAAAAAAATTTGTTTCTTTAAAAAAAACTATGGAAGGATCTTCTCAGAGGATACGACTAGAAGGATCTGAGTTCCGGTTTAATACGATTCCTGCTCTTCCGTGGCTCCCGGTTCCAGACGACGAGCCGACGCATTCCCAGAATGTATTAAACGACGCGAAATATCCTCCGATGATGCGAGAAGAAACTTGGACAAGAGCTGTCCCTTTTAAGGTTTTCAAATTTTAATATTAATCTTTGTACATTATTTAAAAATGAAATTTCTTACATATGTGAAAGTGGGAATTTTGACTTAATATTCTGCCTGGTCAAATAAAATCTGGTGCTTTAAGTCGGCTTGTACATCCTTAACATACAATTTATACTTTTAGACCTCTTACTATTAAATTTCTAGGATTCATTCCAATTCATGAAGCCCAAAGAGAGAATCGGACGTTCTTATTGCTTATCAGCAAGTAAATTACGATTTGATAAACTCCTCAAACCACAACCTAAAATAATCCAAACTGGAGTTATGAATGAAAAAGGAGAACTCCAATATCCACCTGTAATTCCCAACAAGGATGAAGATGCGAGAAAAATCGCCAAGCAAAAAGCCGCCGAACGCCATAAACCGGGCATCGTCAATTTGATGGTTTGATATTAAATATTTTGTTTTCTTTAACTTTTTATTGAAGGAAATCTTATCTGGAGAATACGATAAAAAACGTGCAGAAAAAGAAAAAAGGAGCAACAAGAAAAGAAACTTAATTGCTTAAGATCGCTCAAGCAAAAAAGCAGAACTTATCGATGAAAAAAGGTATTTTGATTACTTAATACAAATTTTTTATTTTTTTTTTTTTTTTTTTTTTTTTTTTTTTTTAACAGAAAACTTCAAGAAATGGAAGCCGAGTGCCCGGTTGATCTTGACACACAAAGAGATGTTTTACTAAACGAAATATTGAAAGATCAAGAAAATCATTGTTGCCCAGAGATGGGATTCGCATCAAATACTATATTTCTCAGGTTCAGATTTATCTAATTTTTTTTTCTTATTCTATAAATTTTATGTTTTTAGGGGGTTCCTCAAGACATGATTGAACCCTATGATAGTGAATTGTTCAACAAAGCGTTGAAAGCATTCCCTGAGGACATAGTAGAAAAGTAATGTTAAAACTCCTCAAAGTTTTTTACTGTTATTATTTATTTTACCTTCATGGCAATATGAACGAAGCTGCCGCCTGG
>JACGAQ010001972.1:0-48404 GCA_014119065.1 Orius insidiosus
GATTCACCGCATTATGCTTCCCCTCCTTAAAAGCCCCCTCCGTAATACTTCCCCCTCCTGTATTTTACTTCTCTTAAAGGAAGTTTTCGTTTGAAATTCTTCAAACTACCTACTACTTTATCTTTCTGGATTTCACCGTATTGTAATCACGGATTATATGGATTCACCGCATTGTACTTCCCCTCCTTTATACTTCCCCTCCCTTTACTTCCCCTCCTTAAACTTTCCCTCCACTATACTTCCCTCTTTTTTGAACTTCCCCTTCTTTAGAAGGGGAGTATAAATACTTCCCCCTCCTTTATACTTCCACCTCCTTTATACATCCCCTCTTTAATACTTCCCCCTCCTGTATTGTTACTTCTCTTAAAGGAAGTTTTCGTTGGAAGCTCTTCAAATAGTACTTTATCTTTCAGTATTTCACCGTATTGTGAAATGTCTTAAAAATAAGCAATAAATAAAAAGTAAAATATCTTACACACAGAAAAAATAATAAAAGGCGTTTAATTAAATGAAAGAAAGGATGGAAGCAACTTTTAAGGATTCATTGAAATGAGTCAGTGACCCTTTCTGGTAAAACAGTTCTTTTTGAAGGAAACTTCAGTGATTTATTTATAGTCTCTTCCCAAGGCTCTTGACAATTTTACTTTGAAGTTGACAAAAAAAGAATTTAAATATAAAAAAATATTTGGGACATAATAAAACTTTTTTAAAAAATTTCTACCGTTCTGTGTACACAATGGAACTTCATTTTTCTTACCTCTCCAGACTTCTCAAACCTCATTTATAAGAGACTTTAGCTAATGGACTTATTTTATCCTAGGTGTGCGAGAAAAAGGCAAGATGGCCCAAAAAAAATTAATCTACGACTGTTTTATTTTAGCCGGCTCTATTTCGTGATTAAATTACCCTCAAAAGGTTATATTTATGTGAAACTCGATCGCTTTTTATTATGTTGATCAACCTTACGGCCTAATGTCGCATTTTTTGTTTTCCCTAGAAAAACCTATCAAGTTGGTATTATTTTTTTTTCTCAGTTAAGGAATGTGCCCTCGGTTATACTTCCTCTATTACACATTCCCTCACTTATACTTTCCCCTCCGTTATACTTCCCCCCCCCCGTTGTACGTCCCCACCGTTATACTTCCCCCTCCTATATTGTTAATTCTGTTTAAGGAAGTTTTCGTTGCAAGCTCTTCAAACCAGTTTTTTACGAATTTCTAGAAATTTTACCCTATGAGCGAGGAAAATTTTCCTTTTGACCAATTTTCAAAACTGAGATTGCTTGTGGCGACTATGGATGGAGCAATTTCTTTTCCCGGATTTTTATTGTATTTGAACAAATATTTTGAATGGAGTTAACTTTTGAAATGACTTAATATAAAAGTTTTTCTTCGGTATTATGGGCTTAAAACTACGAAGCTACCAAACTTGCTCACCCTCCTTTCTTCTTTTTCTTTTCCCTCTCAAGTTAACAAGATAAAACTAAAAAATAAATAAATAAAGTAATAAAAATTGCAATTTTTAGGCTTAATTTGTTGTAAAAAAATTAGAAAACTTAAAAAAAATTTTTAAAGAAAAAATTGGAAAAAGAACTTAAAAAATTTTCGAGAAAAAAAAACTATAGGTACCTTTTTTTGGGGTAAAAAAATTTAAACATATGAAAAAATTATTCTTCCTCTCCATTGTACTTCCCTCTCCTTAAAGTTCTCCTCCCTTATAATTCCCCCTACATGAACTTCCCTCCTTTATACTTCCCCTCCTTAAATTTACCTTCCGTTATACTTCCCCTCCTTATTAATTCCCCCTCCTACATTGCCCCTTCAGTCCCTTCTCTTTAAGGAAGTTTTGGGAGAACATTGTTCAACATGACGCATTTCACCTTAAAACAGATAAACATAAAAAATATCCATTTCGACATAAAAAAATTGTAGTTCACCATAATGCGTTTCGGCATAATTCAATAGAACATTAAGTTCTCAAAAGCTCAAAAATTTTGAGCATAATGGATTTCAATATAAAGTGTTTCGCCATAAACGACTTTTTCAATAAATGCAAGTCGACATAAAAAAAAGTGCAAGTCACCATAACGCTTCTTACCATAAAAGCCTCTCTTTAAACTAATCGTTTCACCATAAAACTGTTTCTGTCGTTTGGGCATAATACATCTCACCATAAACTAGGGAAAGAGCAAGCCTACTTTCGCCGTTTAAAACGCGATTATGGCGAAACGACAAAAACCTTAAAACTTGACAGTTCACCATGATGCAATTCAACATAAAGCATCTCACCATAAGCTTGGAAAAGCAATGGGATCAGCTCGTTTTATGACACAAGGAGGTTAATTTTTTTTTCTCTCGCGAGGATGTGCGAATTGCATTACGGTGAACTCCCATCCCTTAAAAGGGGCCCCTCTTTGAACTTCCCCTCATTTATACTTCCCCTCCGTTATACTTCCGCAGTTTAGAAGGGAGAAATTTCATACTTCCACGCCTTACGGGAGGGACCTCTCTTGGGCAAAAATCCCATTATTTCTACAATGATACTTAAAAAAAAATTTTTTTAAAAAGGCGCAAAAAAAAGAAAGAAAAACTCGGAAAATTTTCAAAAAATTCAAAAAAACTCGGAAAGTTTTCCAAAACAAACTTTTTTGGAAAAAAGTAGAAATTTTTAGGAAAAAAACTTCCCCCTCTGTTATACTTCCTCCTCCTTTATACTTCCCCTTCCGTTATACATCCCCCTCCTATATTTTTTTTATTTCTCTTTACGGACGTCTTCGTTGGAAGCTCTTCAAACTAGTCTTATGAATTCTACAACATTGCACACTTCGACTCCCAGAATAAAAATAATATATAATATGGTAGGTAATAATAACTATTTAAAAAAAAATTTAACTTCCTTAAAGAAGTTGTGATACCCTCCACGTCGGATTTTTTAAATTTTGAGAATGGTAATTACTTTGTTTTACTAAATTTAAATAAAAATTAATTATCATTATTGATATTGTTTTTTTGAAAATTTAAGTACGTATTTACCTACAGTTTCCCTCGGGAATCGAGGGCATGGTATCTTCTGAGAGGAGAGCTTCGGCCACACTAAACTGTGAGGGAAACCCTCACCAAGATAGGCCCCCGAAGGGAAATCGATTTTAAACTTTAACGCATTATAGTATCCTACGCCTTTTACATATACATACTATGCATTTGTTTTTTATGTTTTCATCCTCTTTTCACCAAATTATCACAGAATATTTCTTCACAATCTTGAAAATATTCAGGCGCCATTTTCAGGGAAACCTTGAGAAAAGGGTTCCTTAAGGAACGTTTAGAAATACGGGCCCATTGTTTACCGGTTTGGAACTCTTGGAGCATGCGCAGAAGGATTTGGACGTCAAACTTGAAGTCGTTCAAATCTTTGAAGACGTCAATGGGCCCCATTCTTTACCACAGATTGAAACTGGTTTGAAACTCCTGGAACATGCGCAGAAGGATTTAGACGTCAAATTCCGTCATCAATCAAATCGTCAAAATTGAAGTGCAAATCCTTCTGCGCATGCTCCAGGAGTTTCAAACTACGGTTGGAACAAAGCTATTACTATTCCTAGTTTATTTCAAGCCAATTATTTAAAAAAAATAGGAACTTACCTATTTTCCAAGACCATTTATTTTCTTCCTTTTGAGAACCCACTTTTTAGAACGAAATCTTCACTGTAAAGCGGAAAGAAACGTATTATGAAAGAAAATAAAAGGGGGGGAAAAGTCAAGCAGATGCCAAAGATCTAAACATTTTTCTTCCCCCTTCTGTAACTTTTCTTCGCCATTGATGTTTTAATCAAGACGTTTTGTTTTGAAATCAGTCAAAGAAAAGCTCAAAGCTTAAAATACAAACCTTTAAAAATCGTTAAAAATCAGGTATTTGATGCCAAATTTTTGGTAATTTTAACTTCCTTAAAGAAGTTATTGTTTTACCCTCCTCGCCGGGTTTTTGGGGAAGGATCTTCCAGACCCCGGAGGGTCAATTTGATCTACATATACCAATATCAACTTCGTCTGTGATGCCGTCCGGCCGTACCATTTTTTTCAGGAACACTTTACGACCATAGTTTTCCACCGATTTTACCAAATTTTCACACAAATTTCTTTAGCCGGTGAAGAAGAATGTAACGAGGGCGATTTTTGAATTTCGAAAAAATGGCGGAGATATGTCTGTTTGAAATATTAAAAATTCGCTGCGGCCGAACCGTTAATCCGATTTTCACCAAATTTTCACCAATTACTCCTTATATTTTTTAAGAATTTTTGGTGTAAAAAACTGCCACATTTTAATTAACATTTTTTTTACTAGGGAGAAATTTCATACTTCCACGCCTTACGAGAGGGAGCTCTCTTGGGCAAAAATCCCATTATTTCTGCCTCGATATTTAGAAAACTTTTCAGAAAAAAAAAAAAAGAACTTAGAAATTTTTGGAAAAAAAGCACAAATTAAAAGAAAATTTAAAAAAATCTCGAAAAATTAAAAAACAAAGTTGAAAAATTTTTCGAAAAAAAAAAAAATTTTTCGGGAAAAAAACTCGAAAAAAAAAAAAAAACTCGGAAAATCGGAAAATTACTAGTAAAAACTTAGAAAATTTTTTGGAAACAAAAAACTTCCCCTTCCGTTATACTTTCCCTCCGTTATACTTCCCCTTCCGTTATACTTCCCCTCCCTTATACTTCCCTTCCGTTATACTTCGCTCCCTTATACCTCCCCCTCCGTTATACTTCCCCAGCGTTATTCTTCCCCTACGTTATACTTTGCTCCCTTATACCTCCCCCTCCTTTATTTTTACTTCTCTCTAAGGAAGTTTTCTTTGGTAGCTCTTCAAACTAGTACTTTTTTTGTTCTAGTTTCTGCTTTTTTTTCTGTTCTGTTCGGCAGTTCCGCCGTTCCAAAAAATTTTTTGCAATCTCGACGTCGCTGGAAACGAAAAAGTTGATTTGTATCCCCTTAATTTTTAGCGTAGGTACGTATATTCCAAATCTTTTTAAATTCCTCAAAGAGGAGCTATTGTGATACCCTTCAAAAAGGTTTCAGATCCATCTAATTACTGATTTGTGATCTTTTCCGGTGATTTATTTATTGAATAAAATAAAGAAGGAAAGAGATAAGAAAATATTAATTAAGAAAGTTTAGAAACTTTTTTAAATTTTAGAGGTAAATCGATTTTTTCTATCGATTTATTTGTTTCTTCCGTGGCAACACTGTTCTCACATCGCACCGATTAGCGAAAATGGCGATATGAACCTTGTGAGTTGAGTTCCCACTTTACACTGTCAAACTTGAATAAACTAAAGAAAAGAAGTTATCGTTTTTAAGTGATTACATTTTAAAATCTGTGCGTTTAACTTATCATTTAAAGTTTTCTTCACAATCTATGAATGAACATTTCTTCAAAAAATGAGGCGTACCTCAATATTATGGAAGTCTACGAAAATAACAAACTTATCTATTTTTACCGACGACAATGTAGTCTCTCGCCCGACTATTTTTGTCAAATTCATTTAAAATACGTCAAAATTAAGTTTTTAAACGACCATTTTTAAAATGCCTCCTTGGACTTTTTTGTCTGTCATCTTCGCACTCGTCTGTTTTCGTCCTTTTGCACAAGGTAATTGTTTATATTAGTTTAAATAATATACAATTTTAAATATTATTATATAGATGTTTTTTTTTATAGATTGTTTGTGTTTTTTCTTAGTTTCTTATCATGAACAATCAAGATACTTTCTAAATGTTTTAAATTGCCTTTAATCTTCTTCTCAAAGCCTAGTTCAAGGACGGAGAGGTCTCTGACGTCCTGAAAAAACAATCATTTTTAGGGTAAAGATGATAAATTGCGTTAATTCTCTGTATCACGTGTCCTACTGTGATAATAGAAAATTGAAGTTTTGGAGGAAAAAAAATCGTTTACTTTACTCATCAATTTATTGCTGGATTATCCCATACTGATATTTTTAATCTATTGCAATTGGGTAGCAAAAAACATTTTTTTTTTTTTAAAGAAGAGACTGGGATGTTTCTCCTGGAACACCGATTTTTATCGTTTTTTAGCGGAGAAACATGAGTTTTACATGATTTTTGGAGGTTTTTCCTCGGTTTTTTTTTTTTAACTGAGAAACCCAATTTTTCATGGATTATCAGTTTTTCTCAACTTTTTGATTGAAAGAGTCTGGTATTTTTCTGAAACCCTGATTTTTTTCGTTTTTTAGCGGAGAAACCTCATTTTTACATGATTTTTGGAGGTTTTTCCTCGGTTTTTTTTTTAACTGAGAAACCCAATTTTTCATGGATTATCAGTTTTTCTCAACTTTTTGATTGAAAGAGTCTGGTATTTTTCTCCTGAAACCCTGATTTTTTTTTTTTTTTTTAGCGGAGAAACCTCATTTTTACATGATTTTTGGAGGTTTTTCCTCGGTTTTTTTAACTAAGAAACCCAATTTTTACTGGATTATCAGTTTTCCTCAACTTTTTGATTGAAAGAGTCTGGGATTTTTCCCCTGAAACCCTAATTTTTTCGTTTTTTAGAGAGAATCTTCATTTTTATATTTTTGTAGGGTTTCCTCAGTTTTCTAACTTAAAACCCAATTTTTATTGGATTAATGGTAGTTTTCCTCGTCTTTTTGTCAAAGAAAGTCATTTTTGCAGGATTTTCAGGAGTTTTCCCAGTTTTTTGACAAAAAAAAACCCCAATGCTTATGGGATTTTCTTCCAGTCATCAAAGGAAAACGTGTTTTTATAGTAGAGTCTGGGATTTTTCCCCTGAAACCCGATTTTTTTCGTTTTTTCAGAGAAACCTCGTTTTTACATGATTTTTAGAGGTTTTCTATCGAACGAACCCAATTTTTACAGGTTACTTTTCTTCGACTTTTGACAGAGTACCCATTTTCGTAAAAGAAGAGTCTGGAATTTTTCTCCTGAAACCCTGATTTTTTTTTTTTTTTTTTTTAGGCAAAAACCTCACTTTTACAAGATTTTAGTTTTCTATCTAAGAACCCAAGTTTTACAGGATTATCAGTTTTCCTCACTTTTTGAACAGAGTACCTTTATTTTTATTGGATTAATGGTAGTTTTCCTCGGCTTTTTGTCAAAGAAAGTCATTTTTGCAGGATTTTCAGGAGTTTTCACAGGTTTTTTGACAAGAAAAAACCACAATTTTCACTGGCTTTTTGCTAGGGTTTTGACCATTTTTTCTATAGTTTTCCTCTTTTCTGGGAGTTCTTTTGACATAAGAAACGAGATATTCCCTACATTTGTAGTTTTACAGGACTCTGGGCGTTTTCTCCAAATCTTGATGTTTGTGTCTACATTTTACTTTCTACGCTACATTTTGGGACCGTTGAAACTTCATATTCATTTTAAGCGCTTTTACCCAAATCTCAGTGAATTTTTACCGATAAATATGAAATGTGGGTCTTCAAAATTGCGGTTTGAACAATTATTTGTCCCAAAATACCCATTGACTTTTCTCGAGGATTTTCCTCGAAACCAATTCTTACAGGATTATCAGTTTTCGACTTTTTGAACAATACCCCCATTTTACAGGCTTAATGGCAGTTTTCCTCGGCTTTTTGTCAAAGGAAGTAGTTTGCAAAATTTCAGAAGTTTTCCCAGGTTTTTGGAAAACTGCAATATTTTCTGGATTTTTCCTCAGGTTTTTAGGATTAGTGGTAGTTTTCCTCGGTTTCCTATCATAGAAACCCAATTTTCACAGGATTAATGTTTTACGCGCCTTTATGTCGAAGAAAGTAATTTTGGCTGTATGTTCAGGTTTTTTGAGAAATAGTTTTCCTCGGTTTGTGGGAGTTCGACTTCAAAAATGAGATTTTTCAATACTGAAGGAAAACATCTTTTGACAGAACAGTCTGGGATTTTTCTTGTTTTTTAACAGTGTAGGATAAACATTTTTGAACTTAAAAGTGTTTTTGAGCCTTTAAACTCCTTCTGGCTTTTAGGGACCATTTTCCTCAGTTGTTTGGGCATTTATCAGAACATTTTGGATTTGGAACACCTGTTTTTCAGTGTTTTTGAGCCTTTAAACTACTTAGTGGCTTTTTTGGCCATTTTTCTCAGTTGTTAGGGCATTTTTTGGCCATTTTCCTCGTTCGATTGGGCATTTAACAGAAGATTTTGGTGTTGGAACACCTTTTTCACGGTGTTTTTGAGCCTTTAAACTCATTTGTGGCTTTTTTTTGGACCATTTTCCCCAAATTTCTGGTGAAGAAAGTACTAACACAGGAACATTTTCTTCTAGCAAAACCGAGAAAAAAAAAAAATTCTTTGCCATCAGAGTTTGATGCTTTTACTTTTTTTTAGGACTGAAATGTTACTGCGATATTTGTGGGCCTGAATCGAACTACACATGCGAGACGGACGGCTACTGTTTCACATCAACGACCCGCGATTTAAAAACTCACGAAACCACTCATTCATACAGGTAAAACTTCAAAATATTTATCAAATTTACATAAATATAAAATGTTCAATCTATAAAATATCGGGGTGTTTTATATAATAAATCTCGATAAGATGTCTGGATAAGAGCTTTTGGTTTCCACCCGCTACCCGAGGGTGCTTGAAGGACGTCCGCTGCTGTTCGAAAGACTTTTGTAATGAAAAACGCAGTTTCAAACGCGACAAACGTTTGGGATAATTTCGACTATGTTGTCCGTACAAAGCCAACAGGTACGGGCTTTCTCAAAAGTCTAACCCCTCATAAAATGATTAATAGTTTGTTGTGCGGTTTTATTGTTAAATTATTTAACATGTTTGTTTGTATTTCTTCTATCTTTTAACACGAAGATGTTTGGGAAAAGACGTAACCCATCCATTCGAGAATCCGATTGCTTGTCATTACAACGGTAAACGTAATGACTCGTTTGTCATCATCTGTTGCAAGGAGTTCGACATGTGCAACCGAAATATTACGCCGAGCTTGCACGTCCGTAAAAAACAAGGTAGGTCCTGCGAATGACGGACTAATGTCGCCTGCATGTCCCTCACAGACTCGCTTACAGTAAAACAAAAAAAATTTCTTTTTTCAGGCTAACACCAAGAGGTGTAGGCTTCTTCGAAGCATGAAGCACGACCTATTCTTATTATTTATCTTATTTTTTCTTTGTTCCTTATCTTTGGTTCTTTTCTTAATAGATGCACGGTAAAACACGGTCACTTTCCAAGTCCCGAAATTCATTTATGGTGTATGCCAGACGGGCCGACATGCAACGACACTGCATGTTTTAAGACTTCTTGTTGTTATTATGATTACTGCAATTGGAGGAACGGATCGGAGCCAGGTAAAGTTCAGACCAATGAAAAAGAGGAATTTTCTAGCTTCAAATTGTCTTGAAAAGGTGGACATTTGTTCAGGATTTCATTTTTCAACTTTTTTTTTCACACAAGGGGATCATTTTTTATCATTTCAAGTTGTCCGTTTACCATCATGGCTTATCAGTAGAATAGTGACATCCTGTGGGTTATCAAAAGTACTGAAATTTGGGTTTTAACTAAGGTGACCAAATATCCAAAAATGTAGGACACTGTACATTAAGGCTTTTTATTGGCAAAAAGAATGAAAAAAGTCTGAAAAATGTGTTTCTTAACCAAAATTTGAGGAAAAAGGCCTAAAGCCTAAAGGAGTTGAAAAGCTCAAAAACACCGTGAAACGGTGTTCCAACACCAAAATGTTCTTTAAAATGCCCAAACAACTAGAAAATGGCCCAAAAAAGCCATAAAGGATTTAAAGGCTCAAAACACTGTGAAACGAGTTGGAACACCAAAATGTTCTTTAAAATGCCTAAACAACCGATGAAAATGGCCCTAAAAAAGCCACAAAGGAGTTGAAAGGTTCAAAAACACCGTAAAACAGGTGTTCCAACACCAAAATGTTCTTTAAAATGCCCAAACAACCTATGAAAATGGCCCTTAAAAGCCACAAAGGAGTTTAAAGGCTCAAAAACACCTTAAAACAGGTGTTCCAACACCAAAATGTTCTTTAAAATGCCCAAACAACCGAGGAAAATGGCCCAAATGCATTTTTAAGATAGATATGTGTACTTCTATCTGCCACAAGCCACTAAGGAGCTTAAGGGCTCAAAAACACCGTGAAACTGGTGTTCAAACACCAAAATGTTTTTTAAAATGCCCAAATTGCTGAGGAAAATGATCCCTTAAAAGCCAGAAAGGAGTTTAAAGGCTCAAAAACACCGTGAAACAGGTGTTCCAACACCAAAATGTTCTTTGAAATGCCCAAACAATCGAGGAAAATTGCCCAAATGCATTTTTAAGATTGATATGTGTATTTCTATCTGCCACAAGCCACAAAGGAGCTTAAAGGTTCAAAAACACCGTGAAACTGGTGTTCAAACACCAAAATGTTCTTTAAAATGCCCAAAAAACTGAGGAAAATGGTCCCTAAAAAGCCACGAAGGAGTTTAAAGGATCAAAAACATTGTGAAACAGGTGTGCCAACACCAAAATTGTTCTGTTAAATGACCAATCAAACGAGGAAAATCGCCATAAAATGTCTCAAAGGAGCGTAAAGGCTCAATTACCCGGTGAAACTGGTGTTCCAACACCAAAATGTTCTGTTAATGCCCAAACAACCAAGGAAAAAAGCCACGGAGGAGTTTAAAGGCTCAAGAACACAGTGAAAAAGGTGTTCCAACACCATAATGTTCTTTAAATGCCCAATCAAACAGGGAAAATGACCCAAAAAGCCACCAAGTAGTTTAATGTCTCAAAAACATTGTAAAAAAGGTGTTCCAATACCAAAATGTTCTTTAAAATGCCCAATCAAACTAGCAAAATGGCCAAATAAAGTAGTTAAAATGCTCAAAAACACTGCAAAAGTTGTTCCAACACGAAAATTTTCCATAAAGTTCCCAAATAACCGAGGAAAACAACTTAAACCCTTTTAATTGCTCTCATAAAATCAAGGAAAATGGCCCTTAGTTTCACCCTCGTCACCTTACTTTTAACACCTTTTTTTTTTTCAACCACCTTTCAAACGTGGTATTCACAAAACAAACATGTTTTTATTTGTAAAATCGCCATCTTGTTTTTAGTATTTTCGGGTGGACGTACCTGTCTTTTTATCATCAAGGCATTATTATTATTATTATTATTTTTTTTTTTTTTTTTGGGTGTGTGTTTCCTTCAAAAATTATCGTAAGTAAGTAGTGTTCGGTTGTTTTTAGTATGGAATTATTTTGAATGTAAATATTAGAAAAGAATCAAGGAGTTCAAGTACGTATTAAAAACTTTCATTCTTGTCTGCATCACTAACTGCTTATGTTGAAAAACTAATCACCGCACGTTCTTTGCATGTTGAATAATTAACTGTTAATAAATCATTTTATTTTTCTCAAATTAATTTTTGTCAAATTTCTATTAGAATGGATAGATGGGCCGAAAGCCGCTGGAAATTACGACTGGTGGGAAATCGTATTGTACATCGCAGGTCCTACGTCGATGATCTGCTTGATCGTTGTGCTCGCTTTTACTCGTTGGAATTCGTACAAAAGGACCAGATTGAGATATCATTGTCCTGAACCAATGGAAGGCGCTGAACAGCCCATTTTAGGTTCGGTTTCTTTACGAGATATGATTGACATGACAACGTCCGGTTCTGGCTCAGGTAGTATGATGTCAAAGACAGTATTTGGTGACGATTTTTTTTAGGCCTTCCTCTTCTTGTACAGCGCAGTATCGCTAGACAAATTCAACTTGTCGACACTATCGGTAAAGGAAGATTTGGAGAAGTTTGGCGTGGACGATGGAGAGGCGAAAACGTTGCTGTAAAAATATTCTCATCACGTGAAGAGCGCTCCTGGTTCAGAGAAGCTGAAATATATCAGACAGTCATGCTTAGGCATGACAATATCCTTGGTTTTATTGCTGCTGATAATAAAGGTAACTGCAGAATTTAATGGAAAGCCCTAATAATGGTTGTAGATAACGGAACTTGGACTCAGCTTTGGTTGATCACTGATTATCATGAGCATGGATCGCTTTTTGATTATTTAAACAGAACGACAGTTGACGTACCTGGAATGATTCGCTACGCTTTGTCCATTTCTACCGGATTAGCTCATCTTCATATGGAAATAGTTGGAACTCAGGGTAAACCGGCGATCGCCCATCGTGATCTTAAGTCGAAAAACATTCTTGTCAAAGCGAACGGAACTTGTGCAATCGGCGATTTAGGCCTCGCAGTCCGACATGACGTAGCGACCGATACCGTCGATATTCCGCTCAACAATAGAGTCGGAACGAAACGCTACATGGCTCCCGAAGTCCTTGATGAATCTATGAATAAAAATCATTTTGATTCCTTTAAACGTGCCGATGTTTACGCATACGGTTTGATCGTTTGGGAAATCGCTAGGCGGTGCAATATCGGCGGAAGCATGTATGAGGAGTACCAGTTACCTTTTTTCGACCTCGTACCTTCAGATCCGACCATCGAAGAAATGCGTCGTGTCGTCTGTCTTGATCGTCAACGCCCTAGTATACCCAACCGATGGCAATCATGCACGGTATGTCATACTCATAAATTACCATATTATAACTTCTCATTGGCATTTTTTTATATTAATTATCATTTTAGTTGGGAGAAATTTCATACTTCCACGCCTAACGAGAGTGACCTCTCTTGGGCAAAAATCCCCATTATTTCTACCTTGATAATTAGAAAAATTTTCTTAAAAACGAACTTAAAAATTTTCCGGAAAAAAAGCGCAAATTTAAAAAAGAAAACTAAGAAATTTTCTAAAAAAAAATTCTCCCTCGGTTATACTTTCCCTCCCTTATACTTCCCCTCCATTATACTTCCTCTCCCTTATACTTCCTTCTCCGTTATACTTCTCCCTCCCTTATATTTCCTTCTACGTTATACTTCTCCCTCCCTTATAGTTCACCCTTCGTTGTACGTCCCCTCCGTTATCCTTCCCTCTCTGTTATATTCCCCCTCCCTTATACTTCCCTCTCTGTTATATTCCCCTTGTACTTCCCCCTCCGTTATACTTCTCCCCCTTATATATACCCCTCTCCATTATACTCCCCCTCCTTTATTTTCCCCCTCCGTTATACTTCCTCTCCCTTACATTTCTCTCTCTGTTATTCTCCCCCTCCGTTATACTTCTCCTTCCCTTATACAGGGTGTCCGGAAACACATGGCAAGCGTCTGGGAGAGCGTTAAAAAGTGGTTTTACGAAAAAAAGTTAAATGTAAACCCCCCTTAATTTAAATCAAAGAATTTGATGGTGTAGTTTAAAATCCGCCTGGATATACAGGGTGTCCCAGACACAACCTAACTTCGTTATTTCAAATGAGAACCCCTATTTTTTTATTTCAGATTCGTAATCTACGCAAAATTTCAAGTAGATTTGAGTACTCATATGACGATTTTGGACAACTTTTAAAAAATGTCAAAATTTAGCGTTTTTTGCGCTAAAACCCGTTAAAATTGACCTAGGAGACTCGTTTTTTTTTTTAATTCCACTTATTTTTTCCCGAAGAATCCAACTGTCTCAAATTTGAGCATCTTCGCATTCTGCATCACGAGATTTCGTCGCTAATGGCCTTTTTTCAAGTTAGAACCCAAATTTTTAGTTCAGAAATGAAAATTAGCACTTGTTGAAAGGAATTTTTCTTTCGGACCACAAATTTTGAAAGAGCTACAGCGTCTTTTGTGTTTATGCATCAAAATTAAAATTCCGTCAACAAATCGCTAATTTCCATGTTTGAAGTATGGAATTTGGAGTTAATCTTGAAAAAAGGCCATTAGCGACGAAATCTCGTGATGCAGAATGCGAAGATGCTCAAATTTGAGACAGTTGGATTCTTCGGGAAAAAATAAGTGGAATTAAAAAAAACGAGTCTCCTAGGTCAATTTTAACGGATTTTAGCGCAAAAAACGCTAAATTTTGACATTTTTTAAAAGTTGTCCAAAATCGTCATATGAGTACTCAAATCTACTTGAAATTTTGCGTAGATTACGAATCTGAAATAAAAAATAGGGGTTCTCATTTGAAATAACGAAGTTAGGTTGTGTCTGGGACACCCTGTATATCCAGGCGGATTTTAAACTACACCATCAAATTCTTTGATTTAAATTAAGGGGGGTTTACATTTAACTTTTTTTCGTAAAACCACTTTTTAACGCTCTCCCAGACGCTTGCCATGTGTTTCCGGACACCCTGTATTTCCCCCTCCGTTATACTTCCTCTCCCTTATACTTCCCCCACCGTTTTACTTCTCACTCCCTTATATTTCCCCCTCCCTTATACTTCCTTCTCCATTATGCTCCTCCTCCGTTATACTTCTCCCTCCCTTATATTTCCTTCTCCGTTATACTCCCCCTCCGTTATACTTCCTCTACCGTTTTACTTCTCACTCCCTTATATTTCCCCCTCCCTTATACTTTCCTCTCCGTTGTACTCCCCCTCTCTTATACTTCCCTCTTTGTTATACTCCCCCTCCGTATACTTCTCCCTCCCTTATATTTCCCTCTCCGTTATACTCTCTCCCTCCCTTATACTTCTCCCTACCTTATGTTTCCCGCTCCCCTATACTTCCCTCTCCGTTATACTCCCCCTCCGTTATACTTCCCCCTCCTATATTTTCCTTCTCTTTAAGGAAGTTTTCTTTGGAAGCTCTTCAAATAAGTACTTATAAGTTATTTTGTTATTTAACTCCATTACTCCCGGGACGTTATAAGGGAGGGGGAGTATAACAGAGAGGGAAATATAAGGGAGGGAGAAGTATAACAGAGGGGGAAGTATAACGGAGGGGGAGAATAACAGAGAGGGAAGTGTAAGGGAGAGGAAGTATAACGGAGGGGATATATAAGGGAGGGGAAGTTATTTTGTATGTGCCATATCTTCTTTCAGTTTTATTATTATCTTTTTGTTATGGCAATGATCTTTTTTTAGGCACTACAAGCCATGTCACGCATCATGAAAGAATGCTGGTATCACAACGCTGCCGCTCGTTTGACCGCTCTCCGAATTAAAAAGACATTGGCCAATCTCGCTGCCACGGAAATACTCAGGATGTAAAAAAAAAAAAAGGGGGGGAGAAAAAAAATCCCCGAAACTTTTGTTTTTTTCGATATTATTCGTTATTGTAAATATAGGAAGTCGTGCGATGCTTTTTATAATGGAAAAACGAAAAATACAAAAAAGAAAGAAAAAGCCTAAAATGCTGTAGGCCCAATTTCTTGACTGTTTTTTTAATTATACTTAAGCCTTTTTTTGAATTCCATCTCCTGATGGGCTTTTTGTTTTCAAAAAAAATAATCTTTGCCCCCTCCCATGTAAATTAGGGCATCTATTTAATAACTATTGTTTTTTAAAATTTATTTTTGTCCTGTAAATAAATTAACCAGCTTTTTACAGTAAAGTTTACATATTTAGCCGAATGGAAACATTGAAAATTTATCACTAAAATCTGGTCATATTTTTAGGTTTTTATATGCAGAAAAAAAAAGCTTTTTTTTTTTAACTTATCAGCACAAAAGTATTTTACAATAAAAATTGTTATTGTAAATATTATTTTATTTGAAAAATAAAATGCCATTTCATTTTTTTATTTGTTGTTCTTGGCGCCTCAAGTTCGCCTTTATTATATTTTTATTCCTATTTCATTTTTTTTTTTAACTGTAAATCAGGTGTTTCAACACCATAATGTTATGTTTAATCCCCAAACAACCAAGGAAAATTGCCCTAAAAGCCATGAAGGAGTTTAAACTCTCAAAAACACTGTAGAACAGGTGTTTCAACATCAAAATGTTGTTTAAAATGCCCGAACGACTGAGAAAATAGTCACAAAGGAGTTAAAAGGCTCAACAACACTGTAAAACAGGTGTTCCAACACCAAAATGTTTTGTTACATACCCAATAAAATGAGGAAAATGGCCAAAAAAAGCCTCAAAGGAGTTAAAAGGCTCAAAAACACCATGAAACAGGTGTTCCAACACCAAAATGTTCTTTAAAATGACAGAACAACCAAAGAAATGGTCCCTAGAAAGCCACGAAGGAGTTTAAAGGCTCAAAAACCCTGTGAAACAGGTGTTCCAACACCTAAATGTTTTTTCAAATACCCGAACAACCGAGGCCAAATGGCCAAAAAAAGCCACAAATGAGTTAAAAGGCTCAAAAACACCGTGAAACAGGTGTTCAAACACCAAAATGTACTTTAAAATGCCCGAACATCCAAGGAAATGGTCCCTAAAAAGCCAAAAAGTAGTTTTAAGGCTCCAGAACACAGGTGTTCCAACACCAAAATGTTGTTTAAAGTGCCCAAACATCCGTTCCACACCGGTGTGGAAACACCCGTTCGGGTGTTAACATCCTTTTTCGGTGTGCTTATGGTCACTTTCCTCGATTTCCTGGTGTAGAAACACCTGTTTAATCAGGTGACTGAGTGTTAAACATCTTTTTTACCGGGGCTTTATGTAATTGTCCTCGATTCCCTGATGTAGAAACACCCGTTTAATCAGGTGACCGGGGGTTAAACATCTTTTTTTACCGGGTTTTGGGTCTTTTTCATGATTACCTGGTGTAGAAACACCCGTTAAACCTGGTGTTTGGGTGTTAACATCCTTTTTACCGATGCTTTTGGTCACTTTCCTCGACTTCCTGGTGTAGAAACACCCGTTTAATCAGGTGGCCGAGTGTTAAACATCTTTTTAGCGGGGCTTTCTGTAATTTTCCTCGATTCCCTGGTGTAGAAACCCCGTTTAATCAGGTGACCAGGGGTTAAAGATCTTTTTTACCGGGATTTGGGTCTTTTTCATGTTAAAGGCACAAAAACACCCTGAAACAGGTGTTCCAACACCAAACTGTACTTTAAAATGCCAGAACGACCAAGGAATGGTCCCTAAAAAGCCACGAATGAGTTTAAAGGCTCAAAAACCCCGTGAAACATGTGTTCCAACACCAAAATGTTCTTTAAAATGCCCGAACAACCAAGAAAATGGTCCCAAAAATGCAACGAAGGAGTTTAAAGGCTCAAAAACCCTGTGAAATATGTGTTCCAACACCTAAATGTTCTTTCAAATACCCGAACAACCGAGGCCAAATGGCCAAAAAAAGCCACAAAGGAGTTAAAAGGCTCAAAAACACCGTGAAACAGGTGTTCAAACACCAAAATGTGCTTTAAAATGCCCGAACATCCAAGGAAATAGTCCCTAAAAAGCCAAAAAGTAGTTTTAAAGCTCCAGAACACTGTGAAACAGGTGTTCCAATACCAAAATGTTGTTTAAAGTGCCCAAACATCCGTTCCACACCGGTGTGGAAACACCCGTTCGGGTGTTAAGTGTTAACATACTGTTAAGAATATTAAAAATTTATGTTTCTTCAACACATTTATTCTTTTAACTGACTCTCTTAATTTAAATCAGATGGTTCATTTTAAATCAGATCTTACATGTCGACAAGTTGTCCCGGTGCCATTCTCGATCGTCGTTCCCCCCCCCCCCCCCCGGAAAGGAGTAATGAAACATCTGATTTAAATTAAGAGAGTCAGTTAAAAGAATAAATGTGTTGAAGAAACATAAATTTTTAATATTCTTAACAATACTTTTTCGGTGTGCTTATGGTCACTTTCCTCGAATTCCTGGTGTAGAAACACCTGTTTAATCAGGTGACTGGGTGTTAAACTTCATTTTTACCGGGGCTTTATGTAATTGTCCTCGATTCCCTGATGTAGAAACACCCGTTTAATCAGGTGACCGGGGGTTAAACATCTTTTTAACGGGGCTTTATGTAATTTTCCTCAATTCCCTGGTGTAGAAACACCCGTTTAATCAGGTGACCAGGGGTTAAAGATCTTTTTTACCGGGATTTGTGTCCTATTAATGTTGATGTTCTATTAAATGCCCAATCGATCAAAATGGCCAAAAAAAAAGGCACAAAGGAGTTTAAAGGCTCAAAAACACCGTGAAACAGGATGTTTGAACACCAAAATGTTCTCTAAAATGCCCAAACAACTAAGGAAATGGTCCCTAAAAAGCCACAAAGGATTTTAAAGGCTCGAAAACACTGTGAAAAAGGTGTTCCAACACCAAAATGTCCCGTTTAATGCCCAATCAAACGAGGAAAATGGCCAAAAAAAGCCACAAAAGTCCTGGAAAATAAAACGATATTGAAGCATAAACGTTTATTACAAATTTTTAAAAAATTATTGCACTATACATATACGAAAGTGATGTAAATGTTAATTCGGTTGAAAACATTCAATACATAATATCAATAATACTTGAAGATAATAAGATACTTAATGAAGTGCACCTTCAAAATAAATATAAATAGAGATTCAATCCTTTTTAGGCATAAAAGCCTTTTAACACAAAATGAACACATGAAAATAAATGTAAATCGACAAAAGGCTTAAATATACTTCTGCGCTCCCCAAGATCGTTTTAGGCCTAATCTTTGATTTCTTTTTCCAATCGTGTGGACCTTAAAATATAAAAAAATTAACGGAAGGTTAAAAAAAAAGGGCAAACCTGAAATCCGATTTTTGTGAGTTCTTTCTCATCGAGAATCATCCTCCCATCAAAAACGTATGCAGGTTTCATCATGCTTTTGTATATTCTTTGGTAGTCGAGATTCTAAAAAAGATATTTTAAAAAAAATTGGTGTTTAAAAACTTACTTTGAATTCATCCCATTCAGTGCAGATAACAATGGCGTGGGTGTCTGTGATAGTTTGATAAGGGTCAGAAAAGACTTTGACATATTTTCTGACATTTTCGGGCTCTTCGGTCACATATGGGCTTGTGAGCTCTTCAAAAATTTGTTCCCTTTCGACTTTCGGGTCGTATATGTGAAGGTTGGCACCCTCGTCTAGAAGAGTCTTTGCGACAGTTATCGCAGGCGATTCTCGGGTGTCACCTGTATCTTTTTTAAAAGCGAAACCCAATATCGCAATAGTCTTATTGCTCACAGTATTAAAAAGAGATTCGACTATTTTATTTGAAAAACGATTCTTCTGATATTCATTGATATCAATGACCTTTTGCCAATAAGCAGCAACTTCTAATAAGTTTAAAGTTTCACAAATATAAACTAAATTGAGAATATCTTTCTGAAAGCAGCTACCGCCAAAACCTACAAAACTAAAGTAACAAAAGTAGGCTTATTTTTTGTTTTTACCAACTGAAGCTTGAAGAAATTTGGGGCCGATTCTAGAGTCTTTTCCGACAGCACGAGCGACTTCAGAAACATCAGCTCCGGTTGCTTCGCACACTGCTGAAAGTGAATTAATACTGGATATTCTTTGAGCTAAAAATGCGTTGGCGGCCTAAAAACGATTATAATTTCTTTCAGTAATTTTTCTTACTAGTTTTGATAATTCGGAAGACCAAGTGTTGGTTGTGATTATCTTAGATTTCGGGATCCAATTTTCATAAATTTCGCTTAATGCCTGAATAGCGAAAGCGCCGTCCGCAGTATCTTCGCCACCGATGAGAACGCGATCTGAATTAAGGAGGTCTTCTATGGCGGTACCTTCAGAAAGAAATTCAGGGTTTGATAATATCTGGAAGGAAACTCCCGGTTTATGGTTCGCCTGGAGTATGTTCATTATGCTTTCTGCCGCTCTGACGGGTACAGTGCTCTTTTCAACGACAATTTTGTCACTCGTCGCCACATTCGCTATCATCCTTGCTGCAGATTCGACATATTTTAAATCTGCAGCTCGACCTCTCCCATTTCCAAACGTTTTTGTCGGCGTATTCACCGAAATGAAGATTAAATCTGCTTCAACGATCGCTTTATCAATATCAGTACTAAAAAACAGATTTTTCCCACGGCATCTATTTACGACAGCATCCAACTCGGGCTAAAAAAAATAGGCCTCTGAAGATTATTTTTTTCTTATCTAACTTCCTCCTTGATAATATAATAATTTATACACAAAAGAGGAAAAAATAGCATCATAAGGCTTAGGTCATACTTCAAATAAAATAATAATGAATGAATCATGAATCAATTTTTTTATTAATTCCTGCAGATTATATAACTTTTTATTGATTTTTAGAGTCTTTAAATAATGACTTGAAATAATGCTGGCCGAGTTAGCTCTGCTGAAGAGTTTTGAAAACTTTGCAGAATGATAATATCAGCTTAAAAGTTGGTAGATCTTCAACTAAACAGACGTTAGGTCTTCGGCTAAACAGACGTTATATCATCAGCTAAATAGTCATCAGATCTTCAGCTAAACAGTCGTTAGATCTTGAGCTAAACAGCCGTCAGATCTTCAGCTAAGCACTCGTTATTCTGAAACACTCCCTCACCTTCAGCTCAACAGCCGTTAGATCATCAGCTAAGCACTGGTCCTAACGGCTTCACTAACGGCTGTTTAGCTGAAGATCTGACAGCTCTGTTTAGCTGAAGATCTGACGGCTGTTTAGCTGAAGATCTAACGGCTGTTTACATCTGTTTATCTAACAGCCGTCAGATTTTCAGCTAAAAAGGCGTCAGATCTTCAGATAAACAGACATTAGATCTTAAGCTAAGCACTTATTCTTCTCAAGCACTCGCTCTTCTTCAGCAAAATGGTCGTCAGATCTTCAGCTAAACAGGTGTCAGGTCTTCAGATAAACAGACGTTAGATCTTCATCTTTGCATTCCTTAGATCTTAAGCTAAGCAGGCGTCAGATCTTCAGCTAAACCGGTGTTAGATCTTCATCTAGGCATTCCTTAGAACTTAAGCTAAGCACTCGTTCTTCTCAAGCACTCGCTCTTCTTCAGCAAAACGGTCATCAGATCTTCAGCTAAATAGGCGTCAGATATTCAGCTAAACAGACGTTAGATCTTCATCTTTGCATTCCTTAGATCTTAAGCTAAGCAGGCGTCAGATCTTCAGCTAAACAGCTGTAAGACCTTCAGCTAAACAGCTGTAAGACCTTCAGCCAAGCACTCATTCTCCTCAAACGCTCGCTCTTCTTCAGCTACACAGCCGTCAGATCTTCAGCTAAACAGGCGTCAGATCTTCAGCTAAACAGCCGTTAGATCTTCATCTATGCATTCCTTACATCTTCAGCTAAACATGCATCAGATCTTAAGCTAAACAGGCGTCACATCTTCAGCTAAACAGCCGCAAGACCTTCAGCCAAGCACTCATTCTCCTCAAATGCTCGCCCTTCTTCAGCTAAACAGCCGTCAGATCTTCAGCTAAACAGGCATCAGATCTTAAGCTAAACAGGCGTCAGATCTTCAGCTAAACAGCCGTAAGACCTTCAGCCAAGCACTCATTCTCCTCAAACGCTCGCTCTTCTTCAGCTAAACAGCCGTCAGATCTTCAGCTAAACAGGCATCAGATCTTAAGCTAAACAGGCGTCAGATCTTCAGCTAAACAGCCGTAAGACCTTCAGCCAAGCACTCATTCTCCTCAAACTTCAGCTCTTCTTCAGCGAAACGGTCGTCAGCTAAAGATCTTCAGCTAAAGAGGCATCAGATCTTCAGCTAAACAGGTGTCAGATCTTCAGCTAAACAGCCGTCAGACCTTCAGCCAAGCACTCATTCTCCTCAAACTTCAGCTCTTCTTCAGCGAAACGGTCGTCAGCTAAAGATCTTCAGCTAAAGAGGCATCAGATCTTCAGCTAAATAGGTGTCAGATCTTCAGCTAAACAGCCGAAAGACCTTCAGCCAAGCACTCATTCTCCTCAAACGCTCGCTCTTCTTCAGCTAAACAGCCATCATATCTTCAGCTAAACAGGCTTTTGATCTTCTTCTATGCATTCCTTAGACCTTCAGCTAAACAGCCGTAAGATCTTCAGCCAAGCACTTGTTCTCCACTAACTCTCGCTCTTCTTCAGCAAAACGTTCGTCAGCTAAAGATATTCAGCTAAACAGCCGTTAGATCTTCATCTATGCACTCCTTAGATCTTAAGCTAAACAGGCGTTAGATCTTCATCTATACATTCCTAAGATCTTAAGCTAAAGAGGCGTCAGATCTTTAGCTAAAAGGAGTCAGATCTTCAGCTAAACAGCCGTAAGATCTTCAGCCAAGCACTCGTTCTCCTAAAACGCTCGCTCTTCTTCAGCTAAACAGTCGTCGATCAATACTACCATGAGCAATAATCTCAAGTTTGCGCGCCGCAATAATTGACGTCCCACGAATGAAAAAAGACTGCGGCTGCATCGACTGCATGATTCGTCTCAAAACTGGGAAAGATGGGTCTATAACTCACCTCATAAATAGGAAGCTTATCAGAATTCCATTGTGCGATCCTCTCAACGCTTTTATCGACGACCGTCACTGCTATATGAGGGCATTTCAAAGCTATCACGCTGCACGTCGGACCTCCTACATAGCCAGCACCGATGCAGCAGATTCTTTTTACAGACATACCCCCAAAATTTACCAAAACATCAAACAAAAAACAAAGGTAAAACTCGATTATTACAGTAAAAATACTAAGAAGAAAGAACGTCAGGGGGAAAGAAAGGCTTTAACTTAAAACTAACGGTTCTAACATATCAACTCTGACGTCCCCTCCGTTAACCGTTAATCATATAAATAAACACAAAAAATTTCTTCCACCAAAAGAGCTTCATATCAGGCCTACCAGTGCAGCCACCCGGCAACAAAAATTCTTTATTTTTATTCTAACCAACCAGAAGCCATCGATTTCCTGCTACCAGCCAAAAAAAGAAGAAAAAAATGACAACTAATTATTTTAAACGTTAGAAAAAATTAAATAAAAAATCTTTTTAATTTCGATTAATGGGATGGCTCTCTTAGGTTGGTAAGACTGTTTTTCTTTTCATGGCTTCGATTTGGAATTTTATCAGCTGTGAAGGTTCCGGACGTCCCTGAATTGTAGTTCGCTTATTAATTTATCTTTAGTTTTCTTCAAATTCTTCAATTACAAAAGAAAAAATGTTGGGAAAAACGGGACCTCTCGCCGTCCAATTCGGGCAACAGCAGGTACGTAACATGGCGACTCTTAAGTCGATTTCGTTGCGTCTTAAGTCGGTGAAGAATATCCAGAAGATTACGCAGAGTATGAAAATGGTTTCTGCTGCGAAATACGCTAGGGCTGAGAGAGAATTGAAGCAGGCGAGGCCTTATGGAGAAGGAGCGAAGAGCTTCTATGAGAAAATTGAGGCTGTGCCTGGTGAAGGTGGGAACGATAAGATCATCATCGCTGTCACCTCGGATCGTGGACTCTGCGGTGCTGTGCACACAACTGTCGCTCGTCAAGTGAGGAACGATCTCACTGATAAGGGCGATGGAACCAAAGTCATCTGCGTAGGGGACAAATCAAGAGCGATCCTTCAGCGTCTCTTTGGCAAAAATATAGCAGTTGTCGCTAACGAAGTCGGACGTAAACCTCCGACTTTCCTCGATGCTGCCAAAATCGCCAATGAAGCGACTAAGCAGAACTTCTCTTCTGGAAAAATCATCTTCAACAAATTTAAATCTGTCGTTTCATACACGACTTCTGAACTTCCGCTTTTCAGCGAAGCGGCCGTCAGCAGCGCCCCGAAGCTAGCAATCTATGATTCTCTCGATGCCGACGTCATCCAGAGCTACATCGAATTCTCGACTGCATCGCTTGTCTACTACGCGATGAAAGAAGGTGCTTGCAGCGAGCAGTCTTCGAGGATGACGGCCATGGACAACGCATCCAAAAACGCCGGAGAGATGATCGACAAGCTCACTCTTACTTTCAACAGAACTCGTCAAGCTGTCATCACAAGGGAGTTGATCGAAATCATCTCCGGTGCTGCTGCCCTTGAATAAACCAGAGATCACCGTGGATCCTAGAAGTTTTAGAACAAGTCTACATAATAATTTCTGTAAAAAAAAATCTGTTATTTCGTTCATCTGTTGTAAAATTTAATAAAAACAAAGATACTTGGGAAATTGTTTTTTCAAACCATTGGTCCCTTTAGTTTTAAGTGAAGGCAGCTTTTGCTTAGTCAGCAGCCAAAATGGAAGTTAATCGCAGAGCCTTAGCTATCATCTTCGTTGGCCTGTGAGCAAATCGCTGGAAATGATGGATTCTCCATAAAAAAACTGGCGAAAAACAGAAGTTAATCGCACTACTGTGAGTCGCTAGCACCCTGTATCCAAGCAGTTATATGCTGTTCATTCCGTTTTAATGCCATGGAGAACTTTTAAAATGTGTGCAAGATCTAATAAAATCATGTAGCAATAACGTCTTATAAAATGTTGTAAGATCTTGTAGCAGTAATGTCTTGGAGCATGAAGAGTACCAGTGGAGTGCTGATGATACTCCAGTATGCTAGTGGAGGTCGGGTACTCCAGTGTGCCATGGGAGTGCTGGTATGCCAGTGGCAGTAGAGTGCTGGTATGCCAGTTGCAGTGGAGTGCTGGTACTCCCAGTATGCCAGTGGCAGTGGAGTGCTGGTACTCCCAGTATGCCAGTGGCAGTGGAGTGCTGGTACTCCCAGTATGCCAGTGGCAGTGGAGTGCTGGTACTCCCAGTATGCCAGTGGCAGTGGAGTGCTGGTACTCCCAGTATGCCAGTGGCAGTGGAGTGCTGGTACTCCAGTGTGGCAGTGGAGTGCTGGTACTCCAGTGTGGCAGTGGAGTGCTGGTACTCCAGTGGCAGTGGAGTGCTGGTACTCGAGTGTGCCAGTGGCAGTGGAGTGCTGGTACTCCCAGTATGCCAGTGGCAGTGGAGTGCTGGTACTCCCAGTATGCCAGTGGCAGTGGAGTGCTGGTACTCCAGTATGCCAGTGGCAGTGGAGTGCTGGTACTCCAGTGGCAGTGGAGTGCTGGTACTCCAGTATGCCAGTGGCAGTGGAGTGCTGGTACTCCAGTGGCAGTGGAGTGCTGGTACTCCAGTATGCCAGTGGCAGTGGAGTGCTGGTACTCCCAGTATGCCAGTGGCAGTGGAGTGCTGGTACTCCAGTGTGGCAGTGGAGTGCTGGTACTCCAGTGTGGCAGTGGAGTGCTGGTACTCCAGTGGCAGTGGAGTGCTGGTACTCCAGTGTGCCAGTGGCAGTGGAGTGCTGGTACTCCCAGTATGCCAGTGGCAGTGGAGTGCTGGTACTCCCAGTATGCCAGTGGCAGTGGAGTGCTGGTACTCGAGTGTGCCAGTGGCAGTGGAGTGCTGGTACTCCCAGTATGCCAGTGGCAGTGGAGTGCTGGTACTCCCAGTATGCCAGTGGCAGTGGAGTGCTGGTACTCCAGTATGCCAGTGGCAGTGGAGTGCTGGTACTCCAGTGGCAGTGGAGTGCTGGTACTCCAGTATGCCAGTGGCAGTGGAGTGCTGGTACTCCAGTATGCCAGTGGCAGTGGAGTGCTGGTACTCCAGTGTGCTAGTGGCATCTAATAAACAGAAGACAACGGATCTAATAAAATTTATTCTTGTAGCAGTAATGTCTTGATGCGTGAAGAGTACCAGTGGAGTGCTGGTACTCTAGTATGCTAGTGGAGGTCTGGTACTCCAGTGTGCCAGTGGAGTGCTGGTACTCCAGTGTGCCAGTGGCAGTGGAGTGCTGGTACTCCAGTGTGCCAGTGGCAGTGGAGTGCTGGTACTCCAGTGTGCCAGTGGCAGTGGAGTGCTGGTACTCCAGTGTGCCAGTGGCAGTGGAGTGCTGGTACTCCAGTGTGCCAGTGGCAGTGGAGTGCTGGTACTCCAGTGTGCCAGTGGCAGTGGAGTGCTGGTACTCCAGTGTGGCAGTGGAGTGCTGGTACTCCAGTGTGCCAGTGGAGTGCTGGTACTCCAGTGTGCCAGTGGTGTGCTGGTACTCCAGTATGCCAGTGGAGTGCTGGTACTCCAGTGTGCCAGTGGAGTGCTGGTACTCCAGTATGCCAGTGGAGTGCTGGTACTCCAGTATGCCAGTGGAGTGCTGGTACTCCAGTATGCCAGCGGTACCTTAGCAGTTAGCTATCTTCTTCGTTGGCCTAAAAAGTGGGCAAATTGCAGGAAATTATGACTCCATCAAAAAAATGACAAAGAGAGATGTTAATCGCTGGCAGAGTCTTAGATATCTTCTTCGCTGGCCTAAAAAGTGGGCAAATCACAGGAAATGATGGATTCTCCATCAAAAAACTGACGAAAAAAGAAGTTAATCGCTCGCAGAGTCTTAGATATCTTCTTCGCTGGCATAAAAAGTGGGCAAATCGCAGGAATTAATGGATTCTCCATCAAAAAAATGACGAAAAAAGAAGTTAATTGCTGGCAGAGCTTTAGATATCTTCTTCGCTGCCCTAAAAAGTGGGCAAATCGCAGGATTCTCCTTCAAAAAACTGACGAAAACAAAAGTTAATTATGTTAGGCATGAAAAAAACAACTTAGATACAAAATGCTTTTTTATTTACAAAGATTCTTTTTTGAAATGCTCCTTAGCAAAGGTTTCAGCGACGAGCAACGGAAACACAAGGCTAGCTTCAGCATAAACCTACAAGAAGATGAAATAAAAAAGGACTTTAAAATAATTAAAGATTACTTTAACAGGTGAAGCTGATTTCTTTATCTTTCCCCAAGATATCGCTTCATCTGGCCTTGCTCCGCTGTCGCTTCCATCGAATTCCGAAGCTGTATTTACGAAAACGGCAAAATCCGCACCATTCCTCTAATAAAGGAAATTAAATGTAAGCTTAAATGAAAGATTTTACCATTAGATTAGCATTGCAGATATGATGTTTGACGACGCCTCCTCCTAAGATTATCATTCCAGTTTTGACAGCTTTGACAGCCATCGAATTTAATCTTCGGAGATCTAAGAAAAATGAAAAATATTCATTTTTTAAGGGATTTACCTTGAAGAATGTCGACGATAAGTCCAGGGTTACGATAAGAATGGAAATACATCATATCGCCTAAGCTTCCGTCGGTCAAAGCGGGGCAGAAAATGGGTATTTCGTTGCGTGCGGCCCAATAGCAGATGGAACTGGTGTCGTTTATTTCTAAGCCGAGACGTTCGATTATTTCGAAGGGCCCCAAATCATCCCTTTTTCTCGTTGATCTTTTAATATCTCATCCAATTTCGGATTGACCCAGTCTTCGAATTTACAGTAGTTTTCGTTGGGCACTAAAAGGTTTCCGATACGGTTGATCCCTTTATCGCGGAGTTCGCGTCCGTCGATGTTGAAATCGCCAAGATACGTCGGAGCGAGGCATTTTATAAGATCCTCTTCGACCCCTCCAGCAGTCGTCACAAGACAATCGACCATTTTATGCTCGACCAAAAACCTTATCACCTCTCTCATACCGGAAGAAACCATATTTGACGTAAAACCAAGGAAAATCGTACAGCCAGTTTTCCGAGCGATAAAAGCGTCATCTTCTATCACACCGCTTGGCGACAAAGGTACTCGGCGACAATCCAGCTAAAAATAAACCATCTTATTCACCAAAAAGGGTTTTTGTATTCGATACCATCTTCTGTATCTCCAGTACCGCCATGCCGAACGCAGTCGACTGAAAGCCAGAATGCTGGTAAGAGGCGAGCAGTTTTTCATAATTGATTCCTTTATTAAAATCGTAGCCTGAAAAGCAATAAAATTTTATTACATATTAGATATTAACTTCATTATACCTCGCACAATTGGAGTTTCTTTCGGCATAGTCTCGCTTTTGACGAGAACCGCATCCTTCGCACCGCTCGGCACTCTTTCCGGTGAAACCCTTTTTTGATTTTTTGACCTTTTTACCGAACTTGAAGTCATTTTTAATTAAAAAAGAAATTAAAATAATAAAAACGATACGGACAAGTCGACATGAAAACTACAAGATGAGAACAAGCATGACTGTAGATGATAAGACTGATTTGTAGCCTGAAAAAGGTTGAGTTCTGTCAGGTTATTCAAAAAGTGATAACCACCTGCGTCTCTATCTTCACTTGAAATGAAGTTTCAATGGGGATGGAGTTACCCGTTTTAGAAACGCGGAAAGTTTTGCTTGATAACTTACTGGCCAAAGTTTATCCACTTTGTTCGACCAAACTTTTAGCCAAGGAAATACTCCTTGAAATCGCGAACAATTTGCAGAACAAAGACATCATCGAGTTGCTTCAGAACGAGAGAGCTTTGCTGGAAACGGTCTACAAATCTAATGCGTAAGTTAGTTTACTGTCAAATGAAGGAGCTTTGAAGGTGTATGGCCGCATGAGCTGTTAGGGGACTGCATTCAGTTACTGTCTATTGTAGAATTGGAGATCTCTGGATGCATCAGCAGTTATAGGGGACGCTGACTGCAGAACTTGCAGTTTCAAGGCTTAGTTACTGTCTACTGCAGACAGTGGAGCTTTGAAGCTCTTTAGCCGCATGAGCTGTTTTAGGGGACTGCGATTCTGCAGTCGTAACTGTCTACTGCAGAATTGTAGCATTGAAGGGTCTACTTATGGCCCCATGAGCAGTTCTAGGAGACTGTAATTCCGCCGTCAGTTGCTTTCTACTGCAGAATTGGAGCATTGAAGTTCTACCTATGTCCGCATGAACAGTTTTTGTGGCTACAATTCTGCAATCATTTACTGTCTGCTGCAAAATTGGAGCATTGAAGGGTCTACTATGGCTGCATGAGCAGTTTTAAGGGACTGCAATTCTGCAGTCAGTTACTGCCTACTGCAGAATTGGAGTTCTCTGTAGGCATCAGCAGTTTTGCAGTTTCAAGGTCTAGTTGCTGTCAACTGTTGAATTGGGCTTTGAAGGTCTATGGCTGCATGAGCTGTAGGGGACTGCAATTCTGCAGTCAGTTACTGTCTGCTGCAGAATTGGAGTTTGGAAGGTCTACTTATGGCCGCAGGAGCAGTTTTAGGGGACTTCAATTCTGCAGTCAGTTACTGCCTACTGCAGAATTGGAGTTCTCTGAAGGCATCAGCAGTTTTGCAGTTTCAAGGTCTAGTTGCTGTCAACTGTTGAATTGGGGCTTTGAAGGGTTATGGCCGCATGAGCTGTAGGGGACTTCAATTCTGCAGTCAGTTACTGTCTACTGCAAAATTGAAGTGTCCACTTATGGCTGCATGAACAGTTTTTGGGGCTACAATTCTGCAATCATTTACTGTCTGCTGCAGAATTGAAGCTTTGAAGGTCAACCCATGGCCGCAGGAGCAGTTTTAGGGGACTACAATTCTGCAGTCAGTTACTGTCTACTGCAGAATTGGAGCATTGAAGGGTCTACTTATGGCCGCAGAGGCAGTTTTAGGGGACGCTCACTGCTGAACTTGCTGTTTCAAGGTTTAGTTACTGTCTACTGCATACAGTGGAGCATTGAAGGTCTATAGCCCCATGAGCTGTTTTAGGGGACTTGCAGTCAGTTACTGTCTACTGCAGAATTGGATCATTGATGGGTCTACTTATGGCCGCATGAGCAGTTTTAGGGGCTACAATTCTGCATTCAGCTGCTATCTACTGTAGAATTGTAGCTTTGAAGGTCTACCTATGGCCGCATGAGCAGTTTTAGGGATCACAATTCTGCTGTCAGTTACTGTCTACCGCAGCATTGGAGTTCTCTAAACGCATCAGCAGTTTTAGGGGACTGCAATTCTGCAGAACTGGCAGTTTCTAGTTTCAGTTTGTCTACAGAATTGGTTTACCTATAGCTTATTTTTAGATTTCAGTAATAACTCCTTATTTTTTCAGATATGCCAACGAAAAAGATGAACTTGGTGAGCAGCTCTACGCAAAAGTAACATCGCTGGAACCAAACCTTTCATCAAAAATCACTGGAATGCTCCTCGAACTCGAAACAGGCACTTTAAAGCAGCTTTTGTCTGATGAAAATCTTTTAAAGAAAGCAGTTGAAAAATCGAAAAAAGAATATTCCGAATACTTAAAGGTGAAAAACAATATTCATAATCAAAGTTGATTTTCTTTTTCAGTCACAACAAGGAAAAGAGGAGCTTGGGGAAAGCCTTTACGATTTAATTTCTCAAAGTTACCCTCCAGATGTTTCAAGCCATTTGACTGGAATGCTCCTTGAATTAGACCAAGACATTTTAGAAAGTTTGATCAAAAATAGAGAAGATCTCGACAATAAGTTATCAATTGCTTACGAAGCGTACAAAAATTATAAAACTCAAAACTCAAAATGAGCCATCAAGAGCTTGCCGAGTTTATTAAAAATGTCCACCTCGACTTAAGACTGATGTCTAGGGTGTTGGGAGCGGAAGAAGCATGGGAAAAACATTGCGAAAATGAAAATACGTTAAAGGTAAAAATGAGATTGAAAATAGGGATGGGCGATATATAAAAATACATATATCGGTCGAAATATATCGGTGGCACCGATATATCAGAAGTAATGTATCGATATATCGATCGTGTTTGACCGACCGATTTTTCGGATATTAGACCGATTTTTCGGATGTTAGACCGATTTTTCGGTTGTCATATCGACGTTTTGAATGCTCCCGATCGGTCTAACACCGAAAAATCGGTCTAACAACCGGAATGCCGGTATGAGTATGGATGGGCGATATATAAAAATATATCGGAAGAAATATATCGGTGGCACCGATATATCAGAAGAAATGTATTGATATATGTGTTTGACCGATATTTTGGTTGTTAGACCGATATTTATGATGTTAGAATGATTTTTCGGTTGTCATATCGACGTTTTGAATGCTCCCTATTGGTCTAATACCCAAAAATTGCTCTAACAACCGGAATGTCGGTATGACTAGGAATGGGTGATATATAAAAATATATCGATATATCGGGTAACACCGATATGTCAGAAGAAATGTATCAATATATCAATCGTGTTTGGCCGACATTTCAGTTGTTAGACCGATTTTTCGGATGTTAAACCAATATTTAGGTTGTTAAAACGATTTTTCGGTTGTCATGTCAACGTTTTGAATGCTCCCTATCGGTTGAACACGGAAAAAGGGGTCTAACACCAAAAAATCGGTCTAACAACCGAAATATCGGTATGTCTAGGGATGGGCGATATATAAAAATATATCGATATATCAGTCAACCGATATATCGGAAAAAATATAAATCGGTGGCACCGATATATCAGAAGAAATGTATCGATATATCGATCGTGTTTGAATGATATTTCGGTTGTTAGACCTATATTTAGGATGTTAGGACGATTTTTCGGTTGTCGTACTGACATTTCAGATGTTAGACCGATTTTTCGGTGTTAGAACCCTTTTTTATGATGTTAGAACCCTTTTTAGGTGTTAGACCCCTTTTTCGGTATTCATACCGACATTTCGGTTGTTAGACCAATTTTTTGGATGTTAGACCTATATTTAGGATGTTAGGACAATTTTTCGGTTGTCATACCGACATTTCAAATGTTAGACCAATTTTTCGGTGTTAGACCCCTTTTTTATGGTGTTAGAACCCTTTTTCGGTGTTAGACCCCTTTTTAGGTGTTAGACCCCTTTTTCGGTAGTCATACCGACATTTCGGTTGTTAGACCGGTTTTTTTGATGTTAGACTGATATTTAGCATGTAGGACGATTTTTTGATTGTCATACCGACATTTCAGATGTTAGATCAATTTTTCAGTGTTAGACCCCTTTTTTACGGTGTTAGAACCCTTTTTTGGTGTTAGACCGATAGGGAGCATCCGAAACATTGGTATGACAACCGAAAAATCGTCCTAACATCCTAAATATTTGTCTAACATCCGAAAAATTGGTTTAACAACCAAAATGTCGGTATGACAACCGAAAAAACGTTCTATCATCCTAAATACTTTTCAGAAATAAAACTTTCTTTCTTTAAATATCGGTCTAACATCCTTAATATTGGTCTAACAACCGAAATATCGGTCAAACACTATCGATATATTGATGTATTTTTGTATATATTTTTTCGGTCGACCGATATATCCCTAATTGAAAGCCCACATTTTATTATTTTTATTACAGATTTATGCTCACGCCATGCGGCGATTGGCCACCGAACACTGGGAAAGGAATAACGGACAAAACGCAAAATTAAGTGGCGTTTATTGGGTCGAGGAAAAATGCCGATGGTATTTTTTCGAAAACGGTCAAGAAATACCTAAAGAAAAAGAAAAAAAGTTAAGTCTTAAATTTTTTCCCTCAAATTTGACATTTGAGGTTGAAAAAGTTTCAAAAATTAAACTTTTAGATGTCGGGAGCTGCTATAATCCTTTTAAACGATTTCCAATTTTTGACGTGACAGCCATCGATTTGGCTCCTGCATCCGACGATGTTTTAAAATGTGACTTTTTAAAAGTTTCACCAGACAATTCATTTCTGTCCAATTATGATGTTGTCGTCTTCTCATTATTTTTAGAATATCTCCCAGATCCCAAGCAACGATATTTATGCTGCGAAAAAGCGTATAAACTTCTAAAAATTTATGGAATACTCATAATTATTACACCAGACTCTAAACATGCTACTGCTAATTCAAAAATAATGAAACAATGGAGACTTTCCCTTTCAAGTATCGGCTTCATTCGTATTAACTACGAAAAGCTTAAACATCTTCACTGTATGATTTTCGCTAAATGTGGCAACCCTGATGTACCCCGTCGTTGGTTCTCGTTAAATTCGACAGAGAATCCAGAAACTTTAATCACAATCCCTCAAGATTCCAATGATTATATTATTGAGAATTTTAAACCAGACTTAAGAAGTGATCTCGACAATAAAACAGTGGCTGAAAATTTTTCATGTTTGGCTGCAGATTTTTGATATTCTTCAATTTTAAATAACAAAACCCTGTTTAAATAAACTGTAAATTTTTTTTAATAAAACAATATTTATTGTAATTTTATTTATTAATGTATTTCTTATTGATTTAATTAGCGCTAAAAATACATTGGATTTGAAGTGGGCATACTGTGTGGAGGGGATGCTGAGAGGGTGGAGGGAAATGCATTCTCAGATCAATAAAAAGGGGGAGCTGAGCGTTTGGAACCCAAGAAGTTTTTTTGGTCCTGGAGGCTGGGGAGAATACAAAGAGTGAAAAGGGGGGGCCCTTTGAGGCCATGTGTTCCTTTCAGATTTCGTCTTTTTTCTTTTTACAATTCGGAATCGTCTTTTGTACAGCATCAGGTAATTCTGTTCTATTACTATTCAGGCTATCATTATTTGCTTTACCTTGGCAGTTTTGGTGGCAGCATGCCATTGGCATTCTGCGATACTGCAGTCACTGTCTCTATACATAGGGTGTCACAGAGCAAACAGCGATGCCATTTGGCATTCTCCGATAAAGCAGTCACTGTCCCTGCACTAAGGATTTCATGGACCAAACACTGCTACCTGTTATCAGAACTTAATTCCATTTGCTTTACTTTGGCAGTTTTGGTGGCAGCATGCCATTGGAATTTTGCGATACTACAGTCAGTATCTGCTCAAAGGATTTCATGTAGCCAACACTGCTTCAGAGCTTAATTCCATTATTACATGCTATAACATGGCAGTTTAGTGGCAGCGATGCCTTTTAGCATTCTCCGATACAGCAGTCACTGTCTCTGCATAAAGGATTTCATGGAGCAAACACTGCTACCTCTTTTTAATCCCATTGTTATGTGCTTTACCTTAGCAGTTTTGGTGGCAGCGTTGTCATTTGGCATTCTCTGATACAGCAGTAACTGTCACTGTTTAAAGGATTTCATGATCTAACACTGCTACCTCTTTTCAGTGCTTAATTCCATTATTATGTGCTATACCTTGGCAGTTTTGGTGGCAGCGATGCCATTTGGCATTCTCCGATACTGCAGTCACTGTCCCTATACAAAGGATTTCATAGACCAAACACTGCTACCTGTTATCAGAACTTAATTCCATTGATTTTGCTTTACTTTGGCAGTTTTGGTGGCAGCGATGCCATTTGACATTCTCCGATACAGCAGTCACTGTCTCTTTCATGGAGCAAACACTGCTACCTCTTTTCAAAGCTTAATTCCATTATTATGTGCATTACCTTGGCAGTTTTGGTGGCAGCGATGGCATTTGGCATTTCTGATACAGCAGTCACTGTCTCTGCACAACGGATTTCATGTAGCAAACACTGCTACCTCTTTTCAGAGCATAATTCCATTATTATGTGCTATACCTTGGCAGTTTCGGTGGCAGCATGCCATTTGGCATTCTCCCATACAGCAGTCACTGTCTCTGTACAAAGGATTTCATGGACCATACACTGCTAACTCTAGCTGCTAGCCTTAACTTACCTCGATATGAAGCAACCCATGTCGTCGACTGCGATGCTGAGGCTCATTGAATGATCTTTCCAGCCAGTGGCACTGATTCAGCCAGTGCACAATAGACCCCAAAGGTTCAAAACCAAAAAACCGCCAATCTATCCATGCACAAACATGATTACAATCAATAACCTAAAATGATTTAATTTTCAGGGCAGAACTACGGTCCAGGAGTGAATAGCTACGCTGAACATTTCTGCCTCACGCCACAGGACTGCCAGAATTATTTAGGCGCCATTTGCCACAAGCAGAGATGCATGTGCGACAACCATGGCAATCTCTATCCACCATGTAACAGTAAGCATTTATCTCCAAATGTACAAAACTTAACATTCTTTTTCTTTTTTCATGTATTGATTTCATCAAAATTCCTCAACATGGGGAAGAATGCAAGACGGACGCCGACTGCAATTACATAGAATTGAACTTCATTTGTCTCAAAGAGTCGGTCAGCGGGACAAAAAAGAAATGCTTATGCAGAAGGTTAGTTTTTGACATAGCACAAACTAAAACTAACACAACTTTTTACAGGGGTCAAACATACGACGTTTTATCAAAAAGATGTTATGATCATGAAACACCACCATACATAAGTACAACATAACAAATTATACTTCTAAATATTTTTTCAGATGTCGAAAAATTTGATCCTACACGTGATGTTATTATACCGTCTGTAATTTTAATGACACTGGGAGCAACAGCATGGCTATGTTTCAAACTATTTTGCAACAATTGGTAAGCAATATTTTAAAATTATAGATGATAAAAATGTTCCAAATCCCCCTGATTTTTAAACAAAAACTTAATTTTGGTTTGACCCAGTTGGTTATTGTAAATGAGAACCAATCGATTCTAACCTTAATGTGCAAGGAGAGGTTATGTTATCATTTCGGTGACCACCATCGATGTATATACAAACCTGCAAACACTGCTATCTCTTATCAGAGCTTAATTCTATTATTATGTGCATTACATTGACAGTTTTGGTGGCAGCAATGCCATTTGGCATTTTCTGATACAGCAGTCACTGTCTCTGCACAAATTATTTCATGTAGCAAACACTGCTATCTCTTTTTAAAGCTTAATTCCATTATTATGTGCATTACATTGACAGTTTTGGTGGCAGCAATGCCATTTGGCATTTTCTGATACAGCAGTCACTGTCTCTGCACAAATTATTTCATGTAGCAAACACTGCTATCTCTTTTCAGAGCTTAATTCCATTATTATGTGCATTACATTGACAGTTTTGGTGGCAGCAATGCCATTTGGCATTTTCTGATACAGCAGTCACTGTCTCTGCACAAATTATTTCATGTAGCAAACACTGCTATCTCTTTTCAGAGCTTAATTCCATTATTATGTGCATTACATTGACAGTTTTGGTGGCAGCAATGCCATTTGGCATTTTCTGATACAGCAGTCACTGTCTCTGCACAAATTATTTCATGTAGCAAACACTGCTATCTCTTTTCAGAGCTTAATTCCATTATTATGTGCATTACATTGACAGTTTTGGTGGCAGCAATGCCATTTGGCATTTTCTGATACAGCAGTCACTGTCTCTGCACAAATTATTTCATGTAGCAAACACTGCTATCTCTTTTCAGAGCTTAATTCCATTATTATGTGCTATAACTTGGCAGTTTCGGTGGCAGCGATGACATTTGGCATTCTCCGACACAGCAGTCACTGTCTCTGCACTAAGGATTTCATGTAGCAAACACTGCTATCTCTTTTCAGAGCTTAATTCCATTATTATGTGCTATAACTTGGCAGTTTTGCTGGCAGCATGCCATTTAGCATTCTCCAATACCGCAGTCACTGTCTCTGTATAAAGGATTTCATGTAGCAAACACTGCTACCTCTTTTCAGAGCTTAATTCCATTATTATGTGCTATACCTTGGCAGTTTTGGTGGCAGCATCTATTTGGCATTCTTTGACACAGCAGTCACTGTGCACAAATGATTTCATGGACCAAACACTGCTTCCTCTTTTCAGAACTTTAATGTCCGAAATTGCCAAAATAGGCACAAATTAACCTCAGAACTGCTCCGGCAGGGTAGAACCAAAGTCCACAGCTACTGCATTGACTGCTAAAAAAACTCTAAAGACACCTTCATAGGTTGAGCGCACTTTTCGTTACTGTTTGAATGAGGAGGTAATGGCAAATCATGTCATTTCAAAAGCTTAAGGAAGGAAAAGCTCGATTGAATGAGAACTCTTTCTAGCGAGAGGCACTGATTAGCAAGCGTACCAGTACATACATCGATGGTGACCACAGGAATCTCTTGGCTTTCTAAATTACCATAATACCTTTGTTTTATGTAGTAGTAAGACGTGGAGAAGAAGAAGAAGAGGACATACAGTCCCAAGAGCGTTAGAAGAAGCTCAGTTACCAGTGGTGGGACCATCGCAGTCGACGACATGGGTTGCTTCATATCGAGGTAAGTTAAGAAATGACAGTTTTTTAACTTCTAAAAAAAGTTTTTGGGCCCGTGAACGGAGTCGATTCAAGAGCTTTCGCCCGATGTCTGCTTCTACCAGCGGGGCCTCCGCCGTACGAAGAAGCCCTCAAACACAAAGTCATTCTAAGCAGCTATCAACCACCCCCAACCATCATTCCTCCTCTGGATCATGCTCAACTGTGATCAAACTCCTATTTTATTAAGTAGCTTTCATGTTTTAGCTTAAAAATGTCAAAATTAGATTTTTTTTTAATACTTAAACTATTTTCTTAGAACAAAATATATTTTTCGATAAATTTTATTAAGAAAGATTGAAAATGGGGAAAATAGAAAACCTGAAGGCTTCCTCAATCATTGAATTTGACTAAACCGTTATGTTAAGCTGGGTCCATACTGAGCAAACAAGGCGTTCGCTTCAGCGTTGACGTGTTTCCGAGGCGTAATCGGAGTCGGTACATCAAAGGAACTCGGCGTTCGGAAGAAAATTTGTTCGTTTCAATGTGGAAGGGGTTTGAGCATGCCTCGCCTCGGCTTACGCACCACAGGTTTTTTCATTTTATTTATCAGCATTCTCGTAAAAATTTTTAAGTCGTCTCGCCACGAGTTTTTATTCTATTTCTATAAAGCTTTCTCGGCCGCAACTTTTTTTTTTTTGCTTCGTATTTCGGTCAATTTTGACATCAGCAAAAATGCGGCACTCGCCACAGACACCGGCGAGTCCGACATATGAACTGAAACTCGGGGCACTTGCTCGGTTTTCTGGATCGCTGCCTCAGCTCGCCGCATCTATTTTTACCCGCACGAGGCAAATCGAGGCTGTTCTGCCTCGCCTTGGCTGCCTTGTTTGTCTGCCTCGCTCAGTGTAGACCCGGCTTAACAAATAAAATCCCTAATCAACCTAAATACAGTGAACTTATCACTGCAGATCACGAATATTCTGAAAAGTTTAATTTAAAAAAAGACAATAAAATTGAATAGTTTAGGCCAACAATATTGAAAGAATAAATTAATAACAAATAAAGAAAAGTTAAGGAAAGACTGGGTTAATTAGGTTCGGTCCAAGTTAAACGACGATTAAAAAACACTAAACTTTATTTGTAGCACTTTTTTTTTCCCATATTCTTTGTATATACATACTAATAGTAACTATATTATAGTATATGTGCATTTGTATATTTTTTCTGTATACCAAAGATTGATGTTAATAAAATTTATTTCTATATGAATTTTAAAATATGGCAAGTTCCAAAAATCAAGAAAAAAAACCCCACATCTGAAAGACTCAACGAAATTGAGAAAATGATTTGGGTTTTTTTTTAGTTTAAACTTAATTATTAGCAAAAGAGGAACTTTTAACATAAATAAAGCTATTGAAGTTAGTTTTCAAACAAACTAAGTCCTAGCCTATATGCAAAAATTATTAAACAATTTTTAAATATAAATTAAAATATAACAAAGCCTAAAATTTTAATAGCGCTATTTGCAATATACAGGGTAGGGGAGAACTAGTAGTCACAGGTACCTGCGATTACAATTACAATCTTATTCATATTACGATTACGGTTCATACTGGATTGTAATTGTAATCATTGTGGTAGTCTACAATTTGGGCTGTAATCGTAATCATTAATCACGATTAGTCGATTATGCCCACCCCTGATTTGTACCACAAACAACAAATTTTTGTAAAGGACAAAGATTCCCCACAACTATTTAAAAAAAGCACTTTTAAGTAACATAATCACAACCCATAGAAAAATAGCTGATCAACAGTTCCAAAATCACAAGCAGTTAATAAACTAAAAAAATTTATCAAAATATATACATATTTTAAGGAAAATATTTGTGCGTACACAATAGCTTTGTTCCAACCGCAGTTTGAAACTCCTGGAGCATGAGCAGAAGGACTTAGACGTCAAATCTGACGTCGCTCATACCGTTTGTCCGTCAAATCTGATGTGCAAATCGTTCTGCGCATGCTCCAGGAGTTTCAAACCAGTTTCAAACTGCGGTTGGAACAAAGGATTTAATTTAAAAAAAAAAAAAAAAATAAGTAGAACTTAAAACTAGGACAAAACACATCACAGCTAAAATCGACCAAACGGAATTTTTCAGTTATTACGAATCGTTGGGAAGTACAGGAATGTGTGATTATAATCACAAATCTAAAATTTTAAAATTCTAATTTAAATGGCACGTTTATGACACTTTTAAGCTGGAATAGAATCCAGTTGAAATATTTCTGAATACCAATTAATTTAGTAAAAGTTCGCACCCTGTAAATAAATTTGGGAACTACAGATTTATGAGGTGTTGGATAATTGACGTTTGGAGACTCTTCTGATGAGTTTTCTGAAAGAAGAGGTCCATTTGGAGCGAGAAAAGGATTTCGTGGGTGTGAGCGAAGGGTCGCAGATTTCGGAGGAGAAGCCAGAATCGGAACTGAAAGCGTGAGGGGCGGTCGAGCTAGCGTTCGATACAACCGTTGGAGCATAACACGCTTCGCCTTCGTCGCTGTCGGACGAGTTATCGTCAATATACGACATATTCACCCGCTGCCCAGTTGGAGAAGAAAGCGATAAATGGCTCAACCTCAACGACAAATCTGGCGTCCCAGGAGTCGAACGGCTACTCCCAGCTTCCTCGTCGTTCTGATAAGTCTTCAACCTCTTATCAACCAATCCTCCATTAAAGCACGACAGAAGTTTACCACCCCTTCTACAAAAAAATATAAAAAACTTTACATTACATTGTAAACTTACGTATGATGATAATCTCCAAAAGTCGCTCTAGTGTATGAGCAAACAGAACATTTTCGCCGTCGACATGTCGCTAAATGTTTCATCCCTTTTTTAAGCTGGCTGTTCAACGTCGCACTTTGTTTAGCAACCATTTTTAATTCGCTTACCTAAAATCAAATGCCATTAAAAGGTTAAAACTTGTAGAACTAGCGCTACAGGTGGTTGATGACCTAACTTAATCTAGAAGGGAAAAAGGGCTCATATTGAACTCTGGCTACCCTCATAATGTTTAGAATGAAAATAAATAAAAGAAGACTCTCTAATATAAGTTGTTCCAACCGCAGTTTGAAACTCCTGGAGCATGCAAAAGGATCTGTACGTCAAATTTGACGGAAAAACGATTTGAATGATGTCAAATATGACGTCCGAATCCTTCTGTGCATGCTCCAGAAGTTTCAAACTACGGTTGGAACAAATCTATAAAAATAACTACCTCCTTCTCTAATCCAGCCATATTTCTCAAATATCTTCGCCCACTTCCTCCTTCAATATCACGTAGAGCGTCTTTTAGCCTTGCATTCTAAAAAAGAAAAAAAGTAAGAAAATAAAACTAAATAAATATTCTTACTTCTTTTTCCAATCCGTCTTTTTCTGCGACGATCGCCGTTACTTGTTTGACGACATCGTTCCTCGCACGCTCAAGACGTCGACGGGTCGCTTCAGACTCATCCGCTTGGAGTTTTAACTAAAAATACAAAAATAAAAAAAAAAACCTGAATTTTAGATGAGCTTACTTGTCTGTACGCTTCGTTTTTTTCTTTTTCGAGGCGATCTTTCCATTCTGAGATTTTCTCCCTTTCAGCTTTTAGCTAGAATCAAAATAATAAAGATGATTAGTTTCTTCCCCTTTTTATTTTAATTTTTATTAGCTTTGTTCCAACCGTAGTTTGAAATTATGACGTCAGATGACTTCAGATTTGACGGACCAACGATTTGGAGGAAGTCAAATTTGACGTCCAAATCCTTCTGCACATGCTTCAGGAGTTGCAAGTTTCAAACTGCGGTTGGAACAAAGCTATTATTAAATACGTTAATCTTAAGATCTTAAGAATCTTAAGATAAAATACAAAAGCCGGTTACAAATTTCTCGACATAAAAGTTGCTTTAAGGCTTATTTGTTCTACCGGAAAGCTGAGGAAGGAGAAAAAGTTTATGAAGGACGAGTACTTGAATAGATTGGATATCACGGAATCGAATTGTTTTTCTTCATATTCGTACAACAGGTTTTTAAATGGAAACCCTTTCCTGTCATTTATAAGGAAGGGGCCGGAAAGCAACGTACTTTCCATTTCGAGAACAATGTTGTTTTTTACTAACTTCTACGAAAAAAAGTTAAATTATTTTTTTCTCAGCAAGAAATGAATTCTGAAGAAGCAGGACGCTATGAAATGAACCTGTAGTGGTTCAGAGTTACCTTTTTATGCCGAGAAATCGCGCTATAGGGTCTCTTTAAGCTGAGAAATCGCTCTATAGGGTCTTCTTATACCGAGAACTTGCTCTACAGGGTCTTTTTATACCGAGAAATTGCGCTACAGGGTCTTTTTATAACGAGAAATTGCTCTACAGGGTCTTTTTAAGCCGAGAAATCGCGCTATAGCCTATAGGGTCTTTTAAAGTCGAGAATTCGCGCTTTACAGAGTTACGAAAAAGTACTGGTTTGAAGAGCTTCCAACGAAAACTTCCTTAAAGAGAAGTAAAAAGATAGGAGAGGGAAGTATAAAGGGGGGGAAGTATAACGGGTTTGCAGAAGTACAACAGAAAAATTGTAGAAAATAGACTAAAGAGCCATAGAGTCGAGCTATAGATTCGAAGAAATTAGGCTGAAAGAGCCACAGACTCGTAGAAAATAGGCTAAAAGAGCCACAGATTTGTAGAAAATAGACTAAAGAGCCAGAGACTCGTGGAAAATAGGCTCAAAGAGCCACAGATTTGTAGAAAACAGACTACAAGAGCCATAGACTCGAACTATAGATTCAAAGAAATTAGGCTGAAAGAGCCACAGACTCGTAGAAAATAGGCTAAAAGAGCCACAGATTGTAGAAAATAGACTAAAAGAGCCATAGAATCTTAAAAGGTAGGCTTAAAAGAGCCATAGATTTGAGAAATAGACTAAAAGAGCCATAGACTCGTAGCATAGATGTGAAGAAATTAGACTAAAAGAGCCGTAGACTCGTAGAAAATAGGCTAAAAGAGCAACAGATTTGTAGAAAATAGACTAAAAGAGCCATAGACTCGAGCTATAGATTCGAAGAAATTAGGCTGAAAGAGCCACAGACTCGTAGAAAATAGGCTAAAAGCCACAGATGTGTAGAAAATAGACTAAAAGAGCCATAGACTCGTAGAAAATAGGCTAAAAGAGCCATAGACTCGTAAAAGATAGGTTTACTGAGCCATAGATTCGAAGAAATTAGGCTAAAAGAGCCACAGACTCGTAGAAAATAGGCTGAAAGAGCCATTGACTCGATGTAACGGAGGGAGAAGTATAAGGGAACGAAAGTATAAAGGAGGGGGAAGTATAAGGAAGGGGGAAGTTTTTTCTTTTTTTTTTTTTCAAAAATTTTCAGAGTTTTTTTCCGATTTTTTTTTTTCAAAACTTTGTCGAAGTATCAAGGTAGAAGTAATGGGATTGTACGGCAAGAGAGGTCCCTCTCGTAAGGCGTGGAAGTATGAAATTTCTCCCTACTAAAATGATAATTAATGTTAAAAAATTAATTTTTTACACCGAAAATTCTTTAAAATATAAGGAGTAATTGGTGAAAATCGGATTAACGGTTCGACCGCAGCGAATTTTTTAAAATTTCAAACGGACATACATATATCCGCCATTTTTTGTGAATTCAAAAATCGCCCTCGTTAGTTTCTTGTTCACCGACTAAAGAAAATTTGGTGAAAATCGGTTGAAAACTGCGGCCGTAAAGTGTTCCGGAAAGGACGGCCGGCCGGCACCACAGACAAAGTTGAGATCGGTAAAGATCAATATTCGAATTGTCCCTCCGGGGTCTGGAAGACCCTTCCCCAAAAACCCGACGTAGAGGATATCACAATAACTTCTGAAGTTAAAATACTTCAAGTTCAAACAAAAACAAAACATTCAAGGAAAAAGTGTTTATATTCTCAAAAACGACCTTCTCAAGTATATTGATACGAAAATAAAAGTGATGTAAGGTGATAAAAACAGGTTCAACTATTACGTCATTAATTTCTACAAAGGTATTTTTAAAAAAAAAGTTTAATTTTAACTGAAAATCGGATAAAAATTGCGGATTAAAATATAACGGACGGACTGCCGGCACTACAGACAGGTACGGATCAAGGAGGGTAATACAAGAACTTGCGTAGCTTTAAGAGAAACAAGATAAGACATAACCTTACATATATAACCTAGAACGAAAAAATGTGTTTTTTGTGGCGAAATATAATTACAGAGATTAAATTAAGCGATTAGACTCTACTAGACGCTACTCTAATCATTAGAGTAATAAAAGCCTGAAAATTTTGTATAAGGTTGCTAGTCAGAACTGACTTTACGTCTAATCATTATATAATTCAGGAAGTTCAATTTCTCACAACGTTTCAAAGGTGAAAGTTGGCCTTTTTCGTAGTCGCGCAAATTCCAAACAGAACAATCTTCATTAGAGTACTCAGAAAAACGATTATCGATGCCTACGGAAATTTTGAAAGCAGAATCAATTTTTGGCCAATAAATTCTTTTAACAGATAAAACGCACGTTTGCGAGCTGTCTAGGATAGTTTGGTCATTTTCAGGCGTTTCAGAGGTTTCTTATCAAGTGGATTCCATGATAAATATCAATCTACTTTTATTAATTCCGTTGGAATCGTGACTGGAGTAAAATGTCACAAGTCTTAAGAACCGTTATTTCATTTCTCGCTTCATTCTAAAACCAATTTTTAGAAATGTCGAGAAGAGCCTTAATCATTGTTCCAACTGCAGTTTGAAACTCATGGAGCATGCGCAGAAGGATTTGCACGCCTAATTTGACGTCAGATGACTTCAGATTTGACGGACCAACGATTGGCCAGGGCACACGAAACGGGCAAGAACAGCCCAAAATTCTCCCTACTATCGAATTAATATTTGCTTTTTCAGGTTTGAAATTGATGGAGCATGCGCAGAAGGATTTGGACGTCATATTTGACATCGTTCAAATCGTATCTGAAGTCATCTGACGTCTTAGACGTGCAAATCCTTCTGCGCATGCTCCAGAAGTTTCAAATCAGGTTCAAACTGCGGTTAGAACAAAGCTATGGTTTTAATCAAAAGAATAGAAATCACAACCCGAGAATTTTCGAGGATCAGGTTTAAAATAGGGGAAAAAGATTCTGTTATTAAAATGAGAAATAAGATGAAGAGATCAGTTTATAATAGCTTTGTTCCAACCGCAGTTTGAAACTGATTTGAAACTCCTAGAGCATGCGCAGAAGGACCTGCACGTCAAATTTGACGTCTTATAACTGATCGGTAAAGATCACCTCCGGGGTCTATAAGACCCTTCGCCAAAAACCCGACTTGGAGGGTATCACAATAACTTCTTTAAGGAAGTTTTAAAAAAATTAAAAAACAAAACTAACGCTTGAACTTAGAAGGCATTTTTGAACTATGAAGTCACCTGTAAATAAAGCAAAGGTCTCCAGATTTCAAGGCTTCGAGTAAGCAAAATGTTCATTAGAAAAATGCATACATATTAGTGATAATAGCTTTGTTCCAACCGCAGTTTGAAACTCCTCGAGCATGCGCAGAAGGATATTCACGTCAAATTTGATGTCCGATGACTTCAGATTTGACGGCCAAACGATTTGAACGACGTCAAATATGACGTCCAAATTCTTCAGCGCATGCTCCAGGAGTTTCAAACTGCGGTTGGAACAAAGCTATTATCACTAATATGTATGCATTTTTTTAATGAATATTCTGCTTTTGCCTTGAAAGCTGCCCGGAGACCTTTGCTTTATTTACAGGTGACTTCATAGTTCAAAAATGCCTTCAAAGTTCAAGCGTTTGTTTTGATTTTTAATTTTTTTTAAACTTCCTTAAAGAAGTCATTGTGATACCCTACACGTCGGGTTTTTGGGGAAGGGTCTTCCAGACCCCGGAGGTGATCTTTACCGATCTCAACTTTGTCTATGGTGCCGGCCGGCCGTAGCATTTTCCCGGAACACTTCTTTTTCTTCACGGATGGAAATAGCTTCGTTCCAACCGCAGTTTGAAACTGGTTTGAAACTCCGGGAGCATGCGCTGAAGGATTTGGGCGTCAAATTTGACGTCAGACTTCAGCTTTGACGGACAAACTATTCGAACAAAGTTAATTAAAAACTTTAATTGAAGAAAAAGATAATGGAATTTCAGGGCTCTCTCCTATTTCTCCAGAGTATTAACACAAATTTAAAAGGCGAGGAATATTTTCGCCCCAGTTTCCCGCAAGCGTAACACTTCGCCAACTATCGATTAGCACTTAAAATTTTCACATCATTTTTAATTATTGCCATTATTGAAAACAACAAAGGATTATCTGATTATGGGAAAAATTCAGGACGGAACCGCAACTTTTTATATGAACCTTTGACACACGGGTTATTGAATCATTCAACTTTTGTTTCTCTCTTACTATGGCGGAGGTACAACCGCACTGATATAAGCTTTGTTCCATCATTTGAGCATGCGCAGAAGGATTCAGACGTCAAATTTGACGTCATTCAAATCGTCGGTCCGTCAAATCTGAAGTATTTTGACGAGCAAATCATTCTGCGCATGCTCCAGGCGTTTGAAAGCGAATAGATGTGAATGAAATGTTATCACGATTGGGAGAGAGAAAAAAAATCAAAGGTCACACTGAATTCACAGACGTAAAAACAATTTTTTTTAAATCCCTAAAAAAACGGATTTGCGGAATGGGTCTACAGCAATGGACAAAATCTGCCCGCAACTCATCAGCTTTGTTCCAACCGCAGTTTGAAACTCCTGGAGCATGCGCAGAAGGATTAGCACAAATCGTTGGTCCGTCATATCTGAAGTCTTTTGAAGTGCAAATCCTTCTACGTATGCTCAAGGAGTTTCAAAGCTAATTTTTTTTTTCTTTAAAAAAAAAGTGTAGATATGGCCAATGAGCAAGGAGCTTACTCTATTGGCTAAATCTACTCTTTTTTTAAAACTTGTTTGGCCACAGGCCTTTACAAGGGGGGGGGGTTAGACCCAGGCGGGGGCTTTCGTCATAATGCCATGGCATCCTTTTTTCGGCACCAACAACCAGAGGAGTGGCCTAACTAAATTATCCACAAATTTTGTAGAAGGATATTTAATTGGAATTTAACTTCCAACCAAAAATCCCTATACCCAACCTGGGATCGTACCCCGGTCTCCGTGGTGAGAGTCCAAGACTGAACCCACCAGCCACGGAGCCGGTTGTTTCAACCTTATACTTAATTTTGAATGAAATTTAACTCACGATTAGGAGGGAGAAAAAAATCAATTACAGACGTAAAAAAACTATTTTTTAACAACCAAAATAATGGCTTTGCAGCGGATTAATCCCTAAAAAACGGATTTGCGAACTTGGTCTACAGCAATGGGCAAAATATGGCCCTGCCTGCAAATCATCAGCTTTGTTCCAACCGCATTTGAAACTCCTGGAGCATGCGCAGAAGGTTCTACACGTCAAATTTGACGTCAGATGACTTCAGTTTTGACGAACTTCTGCGCAAGCTCCAAGAGTTTCAAACTGCGGTTGGAACAAAGCTATCCTAAAAAAAGGTGGATTTCGAAGAAACGCGAGATTAAGGCAAATTAGTATTCAGACAAAAGCGTCTAGAATGTTTCAAGGATCAAAAAATTGAGTTGTTGACCCTGAGAGATTTCAATCTCGAAAATCATTTAAGGCCGAATAAGGAAGAATATATTTTCTCATTAACTACCTTTTCGCAGTCTTCTTCAAGTCTTATAGCTTTCTCCAATTGTAAAAAGAGTTCGTCTTCTTTTTGATCGACTAAAGCCTCTTTTGTCTCGAGTAATTTCTCGAGCTCCTGATTCGCATATTCCAAACTATCTCTTTCAGCCTGAAACAAATTAAAAAAATAATTAGAAAATCGTAAAAAAAAGTTCTTTTTTTTAGAGGCGAACAACGGCCTAGGAAGAGAAACGGGTGCGATTTCCGCCGTTATAAAGCCGATTCGAACAACAAAAAAAAATTTTCTGCTTTCTCTCCAAATGGACGGATTACCACTTTTTGTGGAAAAGGCGCTCCGGGTACGAAGGGCGAACTCGACATCGGACAAATTTTTTTTAACTTCCTTAAAGAAGTTATTGTGATACCCTCGACGTCGGATTTTTGGGGAAGGGTCCTCCAATTTTTTTTTCATTTTCACCTCTTGGTGAATACACCCATATAATTTTTATGTTGAGTTCGCCATTTTTTCCCCTTTAAATACGTAAAACCGAAACTTTAAAATGCGAATATCTCGAAACTACGTTTTGTCGAGTTCGCCCTTCGTACCCGGAGCGCCTCATATCAACTTAAAACTTTAAAGTGCTGGCCCCGACTGGAACTTTCTTAAAGAGAAGGAAGAATATAGGAGGGGGGAGTATAAATAAGGGGGAGTATACAGGAGGGGGAAGTATAAAGTAGGCGAAGATCAAAAAGAGGGAAGTTTAAGGAGGGGAAGTATAAGGGAGGAGAAAAAATTTTCTGCTTTCTCTCCAAATCGACGTATTTCCACTTTTTGTGAAAAAGATATCAATTTAAAACTTTAAAGTGCTGGCCCCGACTGGAACTTCCTTAAAGAGAAGGAAGAATAGGAGGAGGGGAGTGTATCGGAGGGGAAGTATAAAGAAGGGGGAAGTATAAGAGAGGGAGAAGTATAAAGAAGGGGCAGTATATAGGAGGAGATATTATAAAGAAGGCGAAGTTCAAAAAGAGGGAAGTCTAGTGGAGGGAAAGTATAACGGAGGAGAAGTTTGGGGAGGGGAAGTATAAAGGAGGAGAATTTCAAGGAGGAGAATTTCAAGGAGGGGGAAGTATGAATTAGGGGAAGTAAAATGTAGTTTTAATCAATCGGTTTGTTCACCGGCCCGTTTTTTTAGGTAGAAATAATGGGATTTTTGCCCAAGGGATCCCCTCGTAACGGGTGGACCACAGAGGAACCAATACTGGTTCCTTGGAAATACTTATAATTGGTGAAAATTTGGTGACAATCGGAAAACGAGTTCAACGCGCCGTTTTTAAAAATTTCAAACGTGCATTTCTCCGCCATTTTTTTGAAATTCAAAAATCGCAGACGATAATTTCTTGTTCAACTATTCAGTAGTGTGGAAATTTGAAAATCGGTTGGAAACTGTGGGCGTAAAGTGTTCCGGAAAAAATGCTACGGCCGGCCGGCACCAAAGACAAAGTTGAGATCGGTAAAGATCAATAACATGACCCTCCGGGTTCTGGAAGACCCCCAAAAACCCAACGTCGAGGGTATCACAATAACATCTTTAAGGAAGTTTAAACTGCTGATCAACGGTACAGAAAAGAAGATATTCCCAGTCATTATCCGTCCGTTATATCAAATCGGAAGCTTGACGCCTTCTGAAGAAAAAAAAACTTTCCCTCGTCTGCAATCCAGGTTTCTTAAACAATGGACGCTTTTCTTTCATACGAATAAACCCAGTTTGCCACCCGGATCCTCGTTTGCAACACTATTTTATTATTCAATTACACCTCTGAATATTGAATAAGTTATTGACCCGAGATGATACCACGTCTTAATATCCTAGAGACTTTTATAATAAAAATTCATTTCTTTTTAAGGTGGAAAAATTTACACATGAGCGATAGACCGTTCGAACTTGGATCGGTGAACTTCTAAAAACTGGATAAAAACTAGATTTAAGCTTAAAAAGCAGTTGAACTAAATTAAACAGTTATTTTAACTTTTGGGGGAAAAAAAAAACTGCCGAAA
>JACGAQ010001973.1:0-48390 GCA_014119065.1 Orius insidiosus
TCCAACTAGAGTGGACCAGCAACTTTACGGCAAAGCATTTAGTCTTACAATAAAAAAGTTTTATGTAAACTGCCCTGTTTTTTGACAAAGAATTAATTGCAAATAACGAATTTTGATTTTGGTGTACAGGGTGCCCAGAGCGACACCAACTAGCCGCTCTATCCTAAATAGCTGAAATCGGCCGAGGGGTTCTGGTACTTTGCTTGGGGCCTAAACTACAATCCACATATCTTGAGCACTGATCTTCCAATCATGATTCAACTTCGATATTGTAGATGCGCGGATAGCAAAGAAGGATTGAAGTAGATTTGGAACAGCTGGATGTAGTAGATTTGACGACTTATGATCAAAGAAACCTGAAATGATCCGTAGATATGAAAATCACTTCGGCTTATTATAAAACGGCTTATTAAGAAACGGAATACAATCGGATGGTCCATTAGGCGGGGCGGAGTAAGAATCGAACACTTTCATTGATCCTTGAACTTCTTGCCTTTTTAGAGTGCAAGGTTGTTTGGGTGTGGTAAACTATTTGTTCTCTTTTATTTCTTTTCGTACGTGTTGCGTTTTCGTTTTTAGCTTCTCTTTTTTTCTCCGCCCTTTAAATTAGTGTTATTTATAACGATTGCGGTTTTGTTTCTAAATTAATCAAACTCGTTTTTTCTTATTTTAAGACGTGGAGGTTATTTGATGTAGTCGAGGTATAACTCAAAAGGTATTGACAAGGCTGAGCAAATGCACGTAATGTCACTCCGGGCCAAATTGTTACCTAACTTGGCGGTTTAAATATTATTTTAAAATCGAAAAAAAAACCCAAAGATTTATTATTTCCGTAAGGGCTAGATGGGCACAATGTAACCATTAGAAATGAGATTTCTCTTCTCTTTAAATACAATTTTTTAAAGAAAATTTTGAGTTTTTTACATACGGAGTAGGATCCATAGTTCTCGTCCTTTGAGCACGACTTAGGGTAGTTGCGATACTTCCGATATCGGATTATCGATATTTTCCTTCCGATATTTGTACCGATATTTTCCTTCCGATATATCGGTTCATCCGATATTTTATCCGATACGATATTCCTTACCGATATATCGCGATATTTTTACGATATGAATCCGAAAGAAAAATGGGGCAACACACGGATAACTGTTAAGATCCGATGGGATTTATCGCGATATATCACGATATTTCGGAATAATCGCGATATTCTCCTTCCAATATTTGCGATATTTTTCTTCCGATACATCGGTTTATCCGATATTTCCTTCCGATATCGATCACATCCGATATTTTTTCCTTCCGATATATCGGTTCATCCAATATTTTCCTTCCTATATGTCGGTTCATCCGATATTTCCTTCCGATATATCGGTTCATCCGGTATTTTTCCGATATATCGGTAATTCCTTCCGATAAAGGTTCATCCGATATTTTCCTTCCGATATAGGTTCATCCGATATTTTCCTTCCGATATATCGATCCTTCCTATATCCATATTTTCCTTCCGATATCGGTTCATCCGATATTTTCCTTCCGATATCGGTTCATCCTATATTTTTCCGATATATCGGTTCATCCGATATTTTCCTTCCGATATATCGGTTCATCCGATATTTTCCTTCCGATATATCGGTTCATCCGATATTTTCCTTCCGATATATCGGTTCATCGATATTTTCCTTCCGATATATCGGTTCATCCGATATTTTCCTTCCGATATATCGGTTCATCCGATATTTTCCTTCCGATATAACGGTTCATCCGATATTTCCCTTCCGATATATCGGTTCATCCTATATTTTCCTTCCGATATATCGGTTCATCGATATTTTCCTTCCGATAAATCGGTTCATCCGATATTTTCCTTCCGATATAAAGGTTCATTTTTCCGATTCCGATATTCCTTCCGATATATCGGTTCATCCGATATTTTCCTTCCGATATATCGGTTCATCCGATATTTTCCTTCCGATATATCGGTTCATCCGATATTTTCCTTCCGATACGATATTTTTGAAAAAATATTTAATATTTTTATATTTTGAAAAATATCGTATCGGAAAAAATATCGGAAGGCCATTCCATAACGAATCAACCCTAAGCACGAGTCGAAGGGATTGCGAGCCCTCATCCCCACTATTGGTATTATTACCCCCTCCATCATCTCCACTCAACAGAGACCGTTTGAGCCTCGTGGTCCCCTGAAATTTCCTCCTTTTTTGGTCTCTTTTTGAAATTTTCTTTTGGCTCGTACTTACTACACTCGGGCTTAAAATTCGACTAAGCGGTGCTAAAAGAAGCAGGCATTGATTTTATTTTTAAATAAAAATTTAGTTTATAAAACACAATGATTGACAGATTTCAATTTGTATCAAACGTGAAAGGGAAAGAGTGACAGTTCTATTTTGCATATGGTAACATGAGTTCAAGGAGATGTCTTATTATAAATCTATGTACAAATATGTTGATTTTTCTTTTTCTAAATTAGTTATATTTCATGAATTTAAACGATATTAGAAAAGGCTGGGTGTGTCGCTCATGTGTGCTGATGATGGCCGCTAAGGATAACCTTCGTAGGTCACGACATTTTCCATATTCCAGTTTCAATTAGGGTCATGACCTGAGTGAAATATTCGAATATTTCCAGTACCTTCCCTTTAAAAGGGGAAAACCTCAAACGGCACGCGCCTTTTTAACGAGGTCAGGATTGTGAAAAACTAACAATCTCCAATTACGTTCGCGTATCATTCCGATCTGGAAACCTTGTTTGAGATCCCTCCTCGGATTCCGCCCCGGAGAGGGAGTGAGAGCGCAGCGTATAAATAATGCGTCTTTTTAAGCTCAATTGCAAAACATTCAATGCACTCGTATATCAATTGGAAATTACTTAATGAGGGCTTCCAAGAGGCGTTTACGAGAAATTCCAAGCGCCGTTTTCCACCTTTATACCCTTCTTCCATTTTTTTCTTATATTCTCACTAATGATAATTCTATTCAAACTTTAACGATCGCATCAACTTTAACCAATTTTATAAAGATTTAAGAAAAGAGCATATAATTTTGAAGGCTTCCCTTGATTAATTTTCATCCATTTGCGGGTCCAACTTAAACTACTTGTGAACGCGCCTCCTCCCTGCTCGTCGACGTCGTCGTCGACGGCGAGACTTTCGACGCAATTATTTCCGTAGTTCCCGACAAAGTTTGGCGTTAACTGGAGATGCTTTTGATGGTGCTGCAACGTTGACCCAAACAATGCATCACGAACTATCGCAATCGAGTGACAGAATCGTCAACTAAGGTCAACTGTGGCATAATCTACTTAGATGGAGTGAGCAAGGAGATTGAGCGAGCTAGACGATTTGGACGATCTGGGAGATTGTACCAGCCAGAAAATAGGGACCGCTGGAAGACTTGGCGTCTTAAAGCCTTGCCTCATTTCTTAGCAGCTAAGGTCATCTTCATACCCTAAGAAGATTGGACAAAAGAATGAACGAGGGGATATTGGAAGAACGGGAACATTTGAATGGCAGAGCAGGAAGATCGTTGACAGCAGGGAATAGGAGCGTGTTAAAGCCTTGACTCAAGCCATTTTAAATTGGCAAATATACCCGGATGGAAGAATGTTATAATTTTATTATGTGTATTTTGTTGTTTTCTTTAACCCTTTCGAGACCGCAGGCGACTTTAGTTGCCAGCGGGAAGCCTCTCTAAAAAATTTAATAACTTCTCTTCCCGTGCTAGCGACATGCAAAAACTGGCAATCTGTTGGGGAAAAAATGAACAACGTGATGATCGCATCACTCGTCGCTTTCTGTTCTTTGCTGGGCGCTGGGAGCGGTCGGGGAAAGTAAGGGGCAAAGAGAGGAGAAAAGTGCTGCGCCAGTAGCGCAGAGAATCCGGCGTCAGACGCGGTCTCGAAAGGAAGTTTTTGAATCTTTAAGAAAGTATTTCGCAGGTCAAAACTAATTGTCGACTATTCTCCGTCGTTGGGCAATTATCTTGCGTTTATCTTGGGGACAGCAGACACTCCTTACAAGATCGGCTCTTGGAATCATCAAAGACCAAAAGCCGGGATAAAGCATCATTCGTTTAGACTAATACCTCCAAGGACATAGCCGATCTTATTATCGGTTTATCGGTCGGGTAAAATGGCAAACGGCCTTTCTCGAAGCCTTTATCAAACAAGAATCGACTTGTTCAATTTTTCCGAATCGGAAATTAGGTTACTGAATATTTCACAACGTTAACCTTGATTAAAGTTAATGACAAAAAAATTTGTAACTGATACGGGCTCTTTCGTCCTATCGGATCCGATCTCTTTGCCAGAGAATCGCCATGAGGCCATCAAACCGGAGCCCGGGCAATTATAAAAGATTTACTTGTTGAGAAAGGGAGTATAAATTTAGAAAAGTATTTACATGGGATACCGTTAATTTAGGGTTATCTACTTCGGAGGCACACTGATGGCTCTCGTTTTTTTCGTCTAGAGCATGTCGATGATAAATTACGCATGAGTTACTACCAGTATCGTTTCATCTTAGAAGATGAACGACCGTTTATGGTCATCGGTAAACAATTTTTATACGCGAGATGCTTTTAGGAGGTAAAATCATGCTAAAAACGGCGTACATCTCGGCTACTTCACCCTGGATGTAATCGGCGAGTCTGTTGACCCCTGATATACACGTTAGTCCGCCCCGCCCAAAGAATCCGACCTCCGCCGCCTAAACTAGATCCAGAACGGCTACTTCGCTTTTTTTTTTTATTATTATTCTTTTCCTTTTAAATTTTTATATCCTTGAAAGCCCCGCTTTAATTGATTTGTGTACTTCGGAGAGTCGAAACCTTGTTATGACATTTTGATTCAGTGGTTTTAATCCCTAATTAAACAAGGGAGGTTGACTTTCGTCCTTTTATATAAAACATCACATCAGAAATATTAAAGTGGCCTTGATAGGAGCCCTCGTGTGCACTGAAGTACCGCAAAAAACAGGACATCCGAAAATTGTGAAGCTCGCTGGCGTCAATTATTTTAAACCAAAAAAAAACTTTTTCAGGACATCAGAAGTTCCTCCTTGCTGACAGAGTCCATACCAGGCTCATTTTAAAGGGAATCAGATGCAGAGATCTTTAGAGTTTGTACAAACCTGCAATTATCAAAGGTTTAGCCGTGAGCTGACGTTGAAAAATATTCAAAATTGAGTTTTCCTGATCTAGATTTTAAAAAAATCAAGGAAAGCTTACAAAAGTCCTGCAAAAATTGCGTTTTTCTATCAGAAAAAAAAAACCGAGAAAACTACCAGAAAATCATAAAAATGTTGTTTCTCTCCCTCAAAGGAATTGAAAAGCCTGAAAAATCCTGTGAATTGGGGTTTCTCTGTCAAAAGAAAACTAAATAAAATCGAGGAAACTAGCATAAGTTCTGTGAAATTAGTTTAGTTTATCTGTCAAAAGTCGAGGAAAACTACCGAAATTTTTTAAAAATGGGGTTTTCTCTCCTAAAATACTTAGACAAAAAGACCTGAAAATCCTGTCAAAGTTTATATTTCTCAAATACTAACATAAGTCCTGTGAAAATATGTTTTTCTGTTTAAAAATTGAGGAAAACTACCTAAAATCCTCTTAAAAATGAGGTTTCTTTCCCCTAAAATTGACCAAAAGACCTGAAAATCTAGTGAAAATTATTGGATTTTCTCTCTCAAAAGAAAATAAGTAAATAGAAAATCGAGGAAAACTAACAAAAAGCCTGTAAAAATAGGGTTGTTGTAGTTTCTCTTTCAAAAAACTGAGGAAAACTACCAAAAATCTCTTAAAAATGAGGAAAAGCCCTAAAAATGGTGTTTCTCTCTCAGAAGGGGCTCTGAAAATCCTCCCCCTTTCCTAAAAACCGTTATCATTATGACACCCTTCTCCAGACCCACAGCTCAAAATGACATTTTTACCCAGAAGACAAAAGATTTTTGGGTCAAAACATTTCCTGTGATTCGAAAGTGAAAAAGTTTGTTCTCAATGTAAAAAATATAAAGAAAAAGAACAAAATGACACAAATAAATCCTTTTATAAATAATCCTCTTAAGAAAGGACTATAAATAGCAATTTTTTCTAATTACAGAAGGTCTTTTGAGAACGTTAAAGTATCAGGTGTCATAAGTAATTGTTGTATGTCTTAACTTATTTAACTTCTTTCTTTCACCCCGTTCGTTTACTATTAACTACAATCTTGTCACGTAACTGGAACACGATTTCGCTTTATCTAATGTACTTACAATAAGGCTGAGGAATGCAGTACGTATGAAAATGGCTCATAGGAACTTCTAGGGTCAACTCGTAAAAGAACTCATTCCCATTCCGGTAGCGTAATGCTCTATTTAACATTAGTATTACAACTACGTCGACGTTATTAAAATATTTTCAACCCCTAACGAGTAGTACATTATGGATTCAATCATTTCATTAGAAAAAAATACATAACGGATATAAAATTATATAAAATATAAGGAGCCGACAATAACGAGGTAATTATAAGGCGTAGTTTTATACTCGATTTTGAATTCAAGGCATGCTTTCTGAACTTGATTCGATATTGCAAATGCTTGGGCGATTTCTTATTTTTTATTGACCATAATTTTATTTTTCTATAACCGCAACTTTATAAAAACTCATAAAAAAATACTCAGAGCACAAAAATGAGGCACATTTTTTTCAAAGCTTAGACTTGAGCTAGAGGATATTCAGGGTGAAGAATTTTCGTTTTGTTTTTTCTGTTTTTCGACGGAGAACCCCAAAAGATGATTTTTTCACTCTTTCCCCTAATTTAAGGTTTTTTTTTTTTTTTCACTCTTTCCCCTAATTTAAGTGATTTTTTCACTGTTCCCCTAATTGAATGTGATTTTTTTTCTCTCTCCCCTAATTGAAGGTGATTTTTTCATTCTTTCCCCTAATTTAAGGGGTTTTTTTTCTTTCTTTCCCCTAATTTAAGGTGTTTTTTTTTTCACTCTTTCCCCTAATTTAAGGTGATCTTTTCACTCTTTCCCCTAATTTAAGGTGATCTTTTCACTCTTTCCCCTAATTTAAGGTGATTCTTTTCACTCTTTTCCCTAATTTAAGGTGATTCTTTTCACTCTTTTTCCCTAATTGAAGGTGATCTTTCACTCTTTCCCCTAATTTAAGGTGATTCTTTTCACTCTTTCCCATAATTTAAGGTGATCTTTTCACTCTTTCCCCTAATTTAAGGTGATCTTTTCACTCTTTCCCCTAATTTAAGGTGATCTTTTCACTCTTTCCCCTAATTTAAGGTGATCTTTTCACTCTTTCCCCTAATTTAAGGTGATCTTTTCACTCTTTCCCCTAATTTAAGGGTTTTTTTTTCACTCTTTCCCCTAATTTAAGGGTTTTTTTTCTTCTTTCCCCTAATTTAAGGTGTTTTTTTTTCACTCTTTCCCCTAATTTAAGGTGATCTTTTCACTCTTCCCCTAATTTAAGGTGATCTTTTCACTCTTTCCCCTAATTTAAGGTGACTCTTTTCACTCTTTTCCCTAATTTAAGGTGATTCTTTTCACTCTTTTCCCTAATTGAAGGTGATCTTTTCACTCTTTCCCCTAATTTAAGGTGATTCTTTTCACTCTTTCCCATAATTTAAGGTGATCTTTTCACTCTTTCCCCTAATTTAAGGTGATCTTTTCACTCTTTCCCCTAATTTAAGGTGATCTTTTCACTCTTTCCCCTAATTTAAGGGTTTTTTTTTCACTCTTTCCCCTAATTTAAGGTGATTTTTTCTCTCTTTCCCCTAATTTAAGGTGATCTTTTCACTCTTTCCCCTAATTTAAGGTGATTCTTTTCACTCTTTCCCCTAATTTAAGGTGATCTTTTCACTCTTTCCCCTAATTTAAGGTGATCTTTTCACTCGTTCCCCTAATTTAAGGTGATTTTTTCATTCTTTAGGTCTAGAAACTTCGGCCAAAATAGAAGATAGCTATGGGCCGCGACACCATTGACTAACCAAAGGCTTCCCACATCTGTTATAAAGGAAAGTGTTGATATTAAAAGGAGGTTAAAAATCATAGTTGAAATAATAAAAACGTCGGGAAAAAAGATGATGTTTTTAAGACGTTAGGTAGTTACGATCTCTGTTTACAGCCGATGTTGACTTTTATGCTTTCGAGGAGTAAGATGTCACGACTCTCTCTCGAAGGCTGAGGCTTCGGGGGTCCCTCAGGAAGGAAAACCCACACAAATCGACGTCGAACGAGGAGGGATATGGCGGAGAAACGTCTCCTGATTCTTTCAAATGACGGAACGATGGCTCCGTCAGACATGTTTATGGGACAATTTCTAATCGGAGACGAAAAAGGAAGAAAAAAAAAAATCTTTGAGATTTTATTTTATTTTTTATTGCCCACGTCCAGACAATTGACCTTTTTGTACGTATTAACTTTCTCGAAGAGAAGTTATTGGATTAGGTACCCTTCCATTTGGGAGAGGGTCAATCAAGCAGTTGAACATAAAAATTCTGCACTTCATCATAAGAATCCGTAGTTACCATAATGCGTTTAGGCATAATGCAATTGACATACAGCTATCAAAAATTCAAAAGTTTTGTGCATAATGCATTTCAACATAAAGTATTTCGCCATAAACGACTTTTTCAATAATTGCAAGTCAACATAAAAAAGAGCAAGCCACCATAACGCTTCTCACTATAAAAGCCTCTCTTTAAACTAGTTTTGACAAATGACAAAAAAAACTAAAACACAGTTCACCATAATGCAATTTAATATAAAGCATCTCACCATAAACTAGGCAAAGTAAGCAGGGAGCCAATGGGATCAGCTCGTTTTATGACACACAAGGGTGTTAATTTTTTTCCTCTCGCGAGGATGTGCGAATTGCATCATGGTGACCTGTCAACTTTCGCGTTTTCATAGGAACTTTGGGTTGGTTCGGGAGTTCCGATTGAGTTGACTCGGCGAAGACTTCTTCGAAAAAGGACGACAAATGAATAAATTTCACTACTTTGAGGAAATTCCCGTCGGGTAGCTTCAGTCTAGTATTTTTTAACTTTTTTTTAATTTATTGTTCACAGTAGAAGATTGCTAGTCAAAAGAAACAAAAATCTTCCCACAGTTCTCTAAATTTATAACTAAATCCTCACATTGTTTATCGGCTTTATTTGCATTTTTTCAAAGATTGGACGTTTGAACTTTAGGGCGGTTCTCCCTTGGCCACTGACCTGACCAGAAACTGGAAGTGAATGAACCAGTCCGGGGACTAAAACAAAAAAAAAAAGAAAAAAAAAGTTTTGCCCATTTCTTGTTTAGGTAACAGGTGTCTGTTTTCTCTAATAACTTAAAGAAAGCACGATTGTCAACAATGTTTATTCTCATAAAAAGAACTAAACGTTAAAAAAAAAAAAAAGTTCAATGCTTTGAATTAATTAACCGATTAATGGAAGCTTCAAAGAAGTCCGACCTCCCAAGTCGTATAATTAAATATAAAATTAGCATCAAAAAATTAATTCGAAATAAATTTTCACGTCAAATGGGGGTTAGGAAAAAAAAATAGTTTCGTGTACGTTTCGAAGACAAAATCGTCACGTTCTCCCGGGTCGCACGATTCAAAGCTCAATTAGCACCACAAGTGTCCTCATTTGCATAACTAATTGTAAGTCCGAGTGCCTAATGTAAGTTAAACAATGACCTTTTTAACGGATCGCTTTCAAAAAATATTGTTTTTACTTGAATCGTGTGCCTGAAAGGTCAGAAGTTTTTTTGCTTTTCGGTGCCACAAAACCAAAATCCCCCCCCCCCCCCCCCACCGTTTGTCAAACTAGTTTGAATTTGGCAATCTCAAAGATGAACTTTTGACAAAACGCGGGAGCTAAAACACTTGAAAGCTTGCGCATGCGCGATGTTCTGGTATCGTAAACTCATGTACCAAAGCTCCCAAAAATCCGTTAAGATGGGTATTTTTGGGGCCGAAAATCAAAAAACCGCAATTTTAAGGGTATTTCAACATTTCTCTTTTTAGCTATTCAAATGGTGGTGGGAATAATTGTATTTTAGATCTAATTTTCAGTCTCTCATTTCTCCCCTCTCCTCATCTCTTCCACTTACCTAGATTAGTTGACGTTATTTCTCAGGTGACTTAAAATACCCATTATTCTGATTTATAGAACAGAAATGATCTATAGAGTATAACTTATCATTAACGTCGATTCTAAGAGTGCGATCAATCAATGCAATTTCTAAAGCAAAATTTGCACCGCCTTTAATTTAATTACCTTCTTCCAAAATAAATTGCGGGAATTACAGGGTCCAGTGTGCTCCCATCCACCCCTCGAGCTTCTCTGAGGATATACAGGGTGTTCCAACCATGGACCAGTAACTTTTTTCTTTATTCCACCATAAGCTCATCACGAAAAGCCATCATAGCCATTAAACTATAAAACTTTAAATTAGCCATTAAACCATAAAAGCCTGTCTTTAAACTTGTTGTTTTGCCATAAAACTGTTTCTGTCGTTTGGGCATAATACATCTCACCATAAACTAGGGACAGCGAAAGAGCAAGCTTACTTTCGCAGATTAAATGCGATTATGGCGAAACGAAAAAAAAACCTTAAAACTTGATAGTTCACCATAATGCAATTCAACATAAGCATCTCACCATAAATTAGGCAAATCAAAAGAGCAGGCAGCTCCTAGATTTCTTTTTAAGGGCTTGAATTGCATTATGGTGAACTATTCGTTTAATTTTGTTTTTAATCGTTATTCGTAACGGCGCGGAATTATCAAGGGCCAGCAAAGGGACAGGTGACATCCCTCTGCACTTCCCGACTTCCTTAAGACAGCAACAACTGGATCAAAGAAGGAGTCAGGTGGAAAGGACAGATGAAAATGTAGGCACCTTTGGTCTTCCATATGCCAAGCAATGTGCAACCTTAGGGATATCATAATTAGCCCATCTTTTTAAATAATTTTATATTTAAAAGAAGCACAACTGTCCAATAACCGAAAACGTTTTTTCCGCTTTTGACTCAGCGTTCGGGCGCTTGAGGGCATATGGGTGGGACAAATGTCAACAAGCATATGTCAGATGTGGGGTCGATCCGATGAATGCGAGCAAACAATGAAGGCAAAAGATAGGAGGGGTTTATGAGGGTGTTTGATGTCATAATGGACATTCTAACGATTTCTAATTAACGTCATAAAAAAATGAAAAGTAAAACATCCCACAAATTTAAAAGGTCCTCGTGCAACCTACCTAAAAAAAAATTTCACATTTTGCAAATCACCTCGACATGGATTTTCCCCTCATTTTAAATTTCGTAATTGATTTTTTCCTTTAAGTTTTTTCTCCTTCACTTTTGGTCGACAGGGGAGGTAAAAAAGAGAAACGGAGGCGTGTACGTTGATAGGCGAACTGCCCACTTGGCCTCTCCTTATTAAAACCCATCAAGAATTAGAGGAAGCCTACACGTGTTTTCACCCGCCCCAACTGGACTCTCTCTCTCTGACTCATTCGTCGTCCCAGACATATGGTCAGACCGGTGGACGAATCAAAATTTTTCCAATATTATGAATAAATAAAATTTTTTTCCCCCGGTCAATTTTTGAGATAAATCTCGAGATTATCCGAAACGTTCCCACGAAAGGCGTAAACACCTGCTTTCGTCTTAGTCAGACCGTGAAGTGGAATATTCATATTATAATGAACTGTTGATCCACATATGGCTTTTTAAAACGGCCTTGCGTCAAAAAGTCAAGACTCACTTTCTTGACTCCGAAATCACGGCAATTTAAAGTACTGGTTTGAAGAGCTTCCAACGAAAACTTCCTTAAAGAGAAGTAACAATGTAGGAGGGAAGTATAACCGAGGGGACGTACAACGGAGGGGGAAGTATATGGAGGGGAAGTACAACTGAGGGGGAAGTATAAGGGAATGAAGTATAACGAAGGGGAAGTATAACGGAGGGGGATTTTTTTTTTCAAAAATTTTTCCAAGTTTGTTTTCCGAAAAAGTTTTTTTTTTAATTTTCCGAAAAATTTTCCGCGTTTTTTTTTTTTAAATTTGCGCTTTTTTTTTCTGAAAAATTTTAAAAGTTCTTTTTTTTTCGAAAATTTTTTAAAGTGTCAAGGTTGAAATAATGGACTCCTTGGCCTACGGATGTGCCTCTCGTAATGGGTAGAAGTATGAAATTTCTCCCTACTAAAAAATAATATTTAAACAGTGGCAATTTTTTTACACCAAAATTCGTTAAAAAAATAGAGGAGTGATTGGTGAAAATTTGGTGAAAATCGGATGAAAACTGTGGCCGTAAAGTGTTCCGGAAAAAAATGCTACGGACGGCCGGCCGGCACCACAGACAAAGTGAGATCGGTAATTGACCCTACGGTCTGGAAGACCCTTCTCCAAAAACCCGACGTCGAGGGTATCACAATAACTTCTTTAAGGAAGTTATAAGATTTGGTTTTACCATTTTGAAGACTCCTGTGGTTTCTTCTTTTTAGAAGACTCGGGGCTATAAGGAATGATTGATTTTTCTGAAGACTCTTGAGGAGCATCATTGTCTTTTCATCCTGAGGCTGGAGGACCGTCGATTATTAAATCCTGGTTTTCTGTAATGGCTTGTCAAAGTTCGAGAAGAAAGCCCCCAAAAACGATGATGCAATGATATTAGCCTAAAAGCTGTTCGGCCCAAAACAGCTCAAATCTGTCTGATCGTCAAATGGTGGAGTGGGTAAAGTTTTAGGTCTAGCGACGTTTTGAATGATTGAAAAATGCAATATTTTAACCTTAGGTGCATTCTACGTTATTGAAATTCAAGGAAAATCTCCGATTATGGTCAAAGTTCAGAATGATTTGTGGCCTTTTGGCGTGTAGTTTATGCGCGGAATAAACAATTTCCGCTTTTCGAGTCACGATATTTTGTTTTGTTTTGGAGATTTTTTTGTCGTTTTTGTGCGAAGCAATTAAAGAATCTAGTTAAGGGAGAGGGGAAGAAACGAGATCGGGTATGACCAGTTGGAGAGAACCCGACTTAAATAGAGCAGATAAAAGAAGTGACAAACATGTGGCATCTTAACCAAGTTTGGAAGGGGCCTCCGAGTCTCGTTTTGAAGCCAGATGTCGTCCTCGAACCGTCCGTCTGTTCGCGGAATCGGAGGCGGCGATCGGGTCCGAATCCGTTCCGGGGTACTACCATGACGAAAAACGCCGCCCCCGTACTCCGGAGGCGAACCGCCCGCGAAAATCTCATCGACATCTGGCCCTCTTCCGTAAATGGACCGCTTCCCCCGATCGGCCCACGTCGTTTCATTCAACCCGGCCTCTTATCCTCCCGAGAAACACACCTGTCATTCATTTTAATCAATAAATCCATCAATCAATTTATTAACGAATGTTTATTTTGACGATTTTTTTTTATTTAAAAACCTTTCTCTTATTAAAATCACATTTGTCACATTCTAATCTCCAAGTCAACTTTTTTTCAAAATTCTTCTCAGCCTTTTTGCGACTTTGGTTTCTCCACAGTCCACATCCCATTTTCTATCCTCATATTCGAGCAAAAAAGCTCTCGTTTATGCAAGATGTGCAGCAGAATGCTAATGACCTCATTTCTGCCTCTACGTACTTGGTCATCACCGTTGATTAGTGCTTCTTAACGACGGTTAAACTCCGATTCTTTTCTAAACGATAGAAAATTAACAGTGAAAAATGATTTGTATGATGAACTGTAAAAAAAAGAAGGGAAATGACATTATCAGGCTTGTTGACTTAGAGGATCATTGAGCTATAATCTGGTCACCTTTTCGCTCTATAATCTGGTTTTATTACAGCACAATACTGTCCAGATTATAGCACAGACAAAGGCCCGATCATTGAGTTATAGTCTGGTCACTGATTGGGCTATAATCTGGTCACCTTTTCGCGCTATAATCTGGTTTTAATACAGCACAATACTGTCCAGATTATAGCACAGACAAAGGCCAGATCATTTTCACTTACTTTTTTACCTTACTTTTTTTAAAAATTCTACTCGGCCTTTTCCTTATTGATTTCTGCGACTTTGGTTCCTCCACATCCCATTTCTATCTTCATATTTGACCAAAAAAGCTCTCGTTTATACAAGATGTGCAGCAGAATGCTAATGACCTCATTTCTCTACGTACTTGGTCATCACCGCTTCTAAACGACGGTTAAACTCCGATTCTCTTCGGATAGTAAATTAACTGTGAAAAATATGATTTTGAAAAAAAGAAGGGAAATGACATTATCAGGCTTGTTGACTTAGAGGACCCCATCTCTTCCCCTCGCCACGTTTCTTATGACTTTATGTACAAACAAAAAGCCTTTTCTAATCTTATGTTGACAGACTAGAATCAACAGACGTTATCTGAATGAGAGGGATGGTTATATTTACAAAAGAGTCAGGTATTTCGCAGGTGTGGACAAGTGAGTCCAACGAATCTTTTTTTTTTTCTCATGTTTTAAATTGAAATCGGTCACAGCTCAGGCTACAAATATCGTTAACTCTTGAACAGGTGGTCAGTCATCAAACTGTGAATCCTGCAATCCGTGGTGAGTCGGATGTGCGCAACACCTGCTTAAAATGCTCGGATTTCCCTTCCGTTTCGGACCCTTCTTCACTTTTTTTTCGGGTACTAAAACCGATAAGCCCTTTGATAAATTTTTTTTAGTGCCTTCACCCTCGTCCTTCGATGTCTTAGAGATAACCCGAGATGCTCCCCCTTTTCAGGAAATGAAACATCCAGACAACAAGGAGAAATACAAATTTTTTGTGTGTTTTTTTAACCCTTGGGGGGAAACGTCGTTATTTTAAAGATTTCCGCCTGTCCGAGATATGACTTTTTTAGGACCTCATCTGTCAACTTTTTAAGCACCAATCTCTCTACTAAATTAATGTTGAGTTTAATTTTTTCTGAGAGGCCATTCACTGGAAAGTCTTCAGCGATATCCTCCTCATGAGTCTTCAGGAAAAGTACAATTCCAATCCTCCTCAAGAGTCCAGAAACCGCTTTTTGATAGAACTCCGGAGTCTTTATCGGCTAATGCAGGATTCTTTAGGTTATTGAGCTTTTCTGGATTTTCGGGTGTTCTTGCCTGGCGTTAGATATTCTCTTAGATACTCTATAAGCTAATTGTCAAAAGGACAGTATTGTGCAGTAATAAAACCAGATTACAGCGCAAAAAGGCCAGATTATAGCCCAATCAGTGACTATAGCTCAATGATCGGGCCTTTGTCTGTGCTATAATCTGGACATTATTGTGCTGTAATAAAACGAGATTACAGCGCAAAAAGGTAGCCAGATTATAGCCCAATCAGTGACCAGACTATAGCTCAATAATCGGGCCTTTGTCCGTGCTATAATCTGGACATTATTGTGCTGTAATAAACCAGATTATAGCGCGAAAAGGTGTCTAGATTACAGCACAATCAGTGGCCAGACTATAGCTCAATAATCGGGCCTTTGCCTGTGCTATAATCTGTGATTTAGATCAGCTGGACGCTATAGTTGTGATTTTGGTTTCCGCGGAAAAAGGTGATTTTTTGGTGAAACTACAAAACTTTTTTTTGAAAATCAAACATTTTGAATGCTCCTGAACTCACTTGAAAAGAATTTTTATTATAAGGAAACGATTTTTTAAAAAACGTCCATCCTTGAAATAATCACAATAACTTGTTTTTTTATATTCAAAAAACGTGATATAAAAAATGCAATTTTTCTTTTACCTTTTCCCACGATTGAAACGGAATATAAACAAAATGGGAAAGAAATTCCGAACGCTTTTTTAACCGTTTAAAACAATACCGTTGCGCAGACATCCTTGAGCATCGGCGTCTTCCTTGTGAGCTTTTAGGAAAGAAAAATAGCGATTTCATTCTTATAAAATGAAGTTTTTTTTTCGACGTGATCTTAACCTCGGAATCGCATTGTAAGTCACGTACAGGAATTTAACGTATGACCTCTCCCATTCTGCACCTGCTATGGTGAATAACCTAGCATTCAATAGCTTCATGCAGATTTTTTCTATATTTAAATAGCAAATGTAGCAAAAGAAACACCAAAACCTTCTAAAAACGTTTGTTTAACTATCTAAAGTACTAGTTTGAAGAGCTCCCAACGAAAACTTCCTTATAGAGAAGTAACAATATAGGAGGGGAAGTATAACGGAGGGGGAAGTATGTGGGAGGGGAAGTATACAGAGGGGGAAGTATAAACGGAGGAAGAAGTATAAGGGAACGAAAGTATAGGAGGGGGAAGTATAAGGGCGGGAAGTATAAGGGAGGGAAGTATAAGGGATTCGTGCTAAAGGTAATCTGTCCATTCAATTTTGTTTAAACTAATACGACAACGTGAGATTTATTGGTTTTCTACGGAAAGAAGAAATGTAAGTATAAACATGAGTACGCTAACAGGTAGGGCACACCTGACTCGTACATGTTAGGAACAAAAAAACCCCCCCTCACAAAATACCTGAGAGTTTGAAAACAATTTCGTCATGTAAAATCACGTTTCTGTATGAATAATCTTGATTTTAGCATATTTCCAGAAGCGACTCAAACAGGTTTGTCGCATCTTTTTTTTTTTTTACAAAGTGGAAAAGGAAAAATAAACGATCTCGTTGGACGGCTTTGGACTTCTTCACCTCGTTCTGAAGTCTCATCGTTGCCGAGATTTCTAGGTCACACAGGTGTTCCTTGACTCCTTAAGTAGTTAAAAAAGAGGTTCTAAAACTTTGAAAAATATGGAGGTAAAAAGTACTAAAATGATCAAAACGGGACAAACGTCCTCATTTTAACCTTCCTTAAAGAAGTTATTGTGATACCCTCCACGTCGAGTTTTTGGGGAAGGGTCTTTTTGTTTATTTACGTCCTCCTTTTAAGTGTCACCAAATATTGAAGTACACTGACGTTTTTAAGTTTTTAAAAGATGATTAGATAACTTTTTTTTGACATTTTTAGACCTCAAATGAACGTACGCAGTTTTTAACCATTTTAAAACGATAATTAATTATTTCGAGGCCAGATTTGAATTTTTACCTTAAAATGACGTTTTTGCAGTTTTTAACCGTTTTAAACAGTCAATTAATTGTTTTTGGCCATATTTGGTTTTTTTAGACCTTAAATTGACGATTTTACACAGTTTTAAACAGTGATTAAGTTTAGGCCAGATTTGCGTATTTTTAGACCTCTCAACGTTTTTGCACAGTTTTTAACAATTTTAAACGGTGATTAATTGATATTTGCCTGATTTAACTAGTGTTTAACAAATTTAAACGGTTTTTTTACGTTTATATGATTTTGGGTGTTTCTATAAAGGCATGCCTTTACTATTAGCTTTTCCAACCTTGTTTGAAACTCCTGGAGCATGCGCAGAAGGATTTGGACATCAAATCTGAAGTCATCTGACGTCAAATTTTACTTCCAAATCCATCAAGATCCATTAAAGATGATTAGATAATTTGTTTCGATTATTTTAGACTCCAAATGGACGTATTTACGCAGTTTTTATTCATTTTCAACGTTAATTAATTGTTTCGTGGCCGTCTATTGAGAGCATCAAAACGACTTTCTTGTACGGAAAAAAGTTAAAGCTTTGTTCCAACCGCAGTTTGAAACTCTTGGAGCATGCGCGGATTTGGACGTCTAATCTGAAGTCATACGTCAAATTTGACGTCCAAATCCATCTGCGCATGCTCCAGGAGTTTCAAACAACAAAATACGGTTGGAACAAAGCTAGGGAGCATTCCAGAACTGATCTAAGCCACCCCCAATTTGATGCGTTTTAACCGGTTATTCCAGAATCCGTCTATTGAGAGTATTTCAACAACTTTCTTTTGAGAAAGCGAAAAAAAGGGAAATAAATAAAGAATTTGCACAAAAAAAGTTAATAGCTTTGTTCCAACAGCAGTTTGAAACTCTTGCAGCATGCGCAGATGGATTTGGACGTCATATCTGAAGCAGAGTTGGAAGTACTTAAGTATTCGTATAAGTACTTGCTTCAAGTACTTCTAAGTTTTTAGAAAATATCACTTAAGAAGCATCAATAAATGAAAGATGAAGTTGATTGAGAGTTTTTTAACGTTTAAGTACAACTAAAGTAATTGTCAAGTACAATTACAAGTACTAGTACTTGTAATTATTTTATTTTAGAACAATTACAACTACTTGTACTTGTATTCGTCAGTTCTCTACCAATCTCAAGTACTTGGGCTTGTACTTGTCTTTCTCAACTTGTAAGTACATTTACTTGTAATTGGTACTTGTACTTTAAGTGCAACAAGTACAGTTCGGGAAAAATAACATAAAAAAAATAACTCAAGGGACAACACAAGACAACACAAGGGATGATTTGTCATTGCACCATATTTACTAAGTACAAGTACTAAGTAATTAAGTACTTGTTTTTTGTTTTAGATTTCAAGTACAATTACAGTAATTGTACTTTTCTTATAACTATCAGAACAAGTACAAGTACATGGACTTGGATGTGCTTGTGCAAGTACAAGTACATGAACTACTTTAAAAAAAATATGGCAAGTACAAGTACAAGAACTGTACTTGTACTTGCCATATGTTTTTAATTACTTTACTTGTACTTTGTACTTTGTACTGGAAGTACGATTTTGCCAACTCTGATCTGAAGTCACGTCAATTCGACGTCCAAATCCATCTGCGCATGCTCCAGGAGTTTCAAATCAGTTTCAAACTGCGGTTGGAACAAAGCTAATATGAATTTAAAATTATTTTCAAAAATGTCATTAACGGCCCGGTCAAATTAGCATTCTATACATTGCGAAAACGACAAAAATCGAAAGGAATTGAGTTAATAAATTTTCAAAAATTTATATTAAGGGTAGAAAAAATTTGATACTGTGGGAACTTGGCCTTTAAAGGTTCTAAAATTACAGATTCAGGTGTGAATCTGGATTGACGGCGTTCGGAATCTCCGACGATAGACGTCCAGCATTTTCCCATGACTTAGGTGGCCGCCCGTAGTCCGCCTATAACAAAGGGACCAAACAAATGTTAAACAACTCATTTTTAATATCAAAAAGTTTTTAAAATTGTTTAAAAAATTGAGAAAAATGTAATGTTTGAAAAAGTGTAAGTTGATTTTTTTGAAAAATTCAATATTTAAATAGTAAAGTGGACAAAAGGTCGAGTCTATTTCGAATGTGAGCGGACTGTCTCAGGTGTTCACTACACTGGCGCCACATTCCTTTTGCCTCCTCCAATACCTTGATTCGTGTCCAAGACGTAAGATCCGAGAGTAAGCTCAAGATATCAAGACGCTTTCAACCGTCGGTATCCACTATTTAAAAAATTTCAATTTTCAACATTTTCACATATCAAAAATAATTGAAATCTTTCCTACACCTCCCCGAAATCTCGAATTACCCGCTTAATAGCATGATTACAAACTTGGAGCATGCGCAGAAGGATTTGCACGTCAAAATTGACGTCAGATGACTCCAGATTTGACGGATCATCGAAATGAACGACGTCATATTTGACGTCTAATTCCTTCTGCGCGTGCTCCAGTTTCAAACCACGAACCAAAGCTTATGATTTTTCTTTTTAGCCCCCTCCACAACATGAGTGCTTTTAAAAAACCCCAAAAAGAACCCCCCTTTTCTGGTCCTGGATCGCCTTTTTTTTTGGTACAATAACGCCCTTTTTTGGTCCAGAAACGCCCTTTTTGGTCCAGAAACGCCATTTTTTGGTCAGGAAACGCCATTTTTCTGGTTCATAAACACACCTTGTCTGGTCCAGAAACGCCCTTTTTCTGGTCCAAAAACGCTCTTTTCTTGTCCAAGATCGCCCTTATTCTGGTCCAGAAGCGCCCTTTTTTGGTCCAGAAATGCCCTTTTTTTGGTTCATAAACACCTTTTCTGGTCCAGAAACGCCCTTTTTCTGGTCCAAAACGCTCTTTTCTTGTCCAAGATCGCCCTTATTCTGGTCCAGAAATAACGCCAGAAGCGCCGTTTCTGGATTTTTCCCTACAGTCTTTTGCCCAAGAGAAACCCTTTGGACAAAATAAATGTGTTTTTGAGCCCATTAAACCGTCGGTATCCACTATTAAAAAAATTGGAATTTTCATCATTTTCACATGTCAAAAATAATTGAAATCTTTCCTACACCTCCACGAAAATCTCGAATCCACGCTAAATAGGTTACAAACTTGGAGCATGCGCAGAAGGATTTGCACGTCAAAATTGACGTCAGATGACTCCAGATTTGACGGATCTACGAAATGAACGACGTCATATTTGACGTATAAATCCTTCTGCGCATGCTCCAGTTTCAAACCACGGTACAAAACTTTTTTTTTTAGCCCCCTCCCCACAACATGAGTGCATTTAAAAAATAACATTTTCGTGTATCTAGCAAATTGACCAGTTTTTTGACCTTTAACGACCTTTAGTTTCGGGTCGGGGGGAGAGACACGATATTGTAGAGTATTGACCTAATCTTTACCGTGAGAAAGAGTTTTCACCAATTGTGAGAGAAGAAAAAGAAGCTAAAACAGTATTAGGTAGTACCTAATATTTGGCCCAGAAATCCTAAAAAAAGAAAAAACTATTTTCCGTTGTTTTCCTCGATTTAAATTCAGAGTATTACATTTTTCTGCCCATCTTCATCATCCATATGTCCATAAGGGGACCATCCATCCCATCTGTCGCGGAAATTTGCGCCGTTTTCCTCGATTTTCTGTTCCAGAAACACCATTTCTGTTCCAGAAACGCAGTTTTCTGGTCAGAAACGCCCTTTTTCTGGTTCATAAACATCCCTTTCTGGTCCAGAAACGCCCTTTTTCTGGTCCAAAAACGCCCTTTTCTGGTCCAGGATCGCCCTTATTGGTCCAGAAACGCCCTTTTTCTGGTTCATAAAAACCTTTTCGGGTCCAGAAACACCCCTTTCTGGTCCAGGATCGCCCTTATTCTGGTCCAGAAACGCCCTTTTCTGGTCCAGGATCGCCTTTTTTCTGGTCCAGACACCCCCTTCTTTGGTCCAGAAACACCCTTTTTTTGGTCCAGAAACGCCCTTTTTCTGGTCCAGAAACACCCCTTTCAGGTGCAGAAACACCCCTTTCTGGTCCAAAAACACCCCTTTCTGGTCCAAAAACACCCCTTTCTGGTCTAGAATCGCCCTTATTCTGGTCCAGAAACGCCCTTTTCTGGTCCAGGTTCGCCCTTTTTCTGGTCCAGAAACCCCCTTTTCTGGTCCTGGATCACCCTTTTTTTGGTCCAAAAACTCCCTTTTTTTGGTCCAGAAACGCCCTTTTTCTGGTTCATAAACACCTTTTCTGGTCCAGAAACGCCCTTTTCCTGGTCCAGAAACCCCCTTTTCTGGTCCTGGATCGCCCTTTTTTTCTAGTCCTGGATCGCCCTTTTTTTGGTCCAGAAACGCCCTTTTTTGTCCAGAAACGCCCTTTTTTGGTCCAGAAACGCCCTTTTTTTGTCCAGAACGCCATTTTTCTGGTTCATAAACACCTTTTCTGGTCATGAAACGCCCTTTTTCTGGTCCAAAACGCTCTTTTCTTGTCCAGGATCGCCCTTTTCTGGTCCAGGTTCGTCCTTTTTCTGGTCCAGAAACCCCCTTTTCTGGTCCTGGATCGCCCTTTTTTTGGTCCAGGATCACCCTTTGTTTGGTCCAGAAACGCCCTTTTTTGGTCCAGAAACGCCCTTTTTTTGTCCAGAAACGCCATTTTCTGGTTCATAAACACCTTTTCTGGTCATGAAACGCCCTTTTTCTGGTCCAAAAACGCTCTTTTGTCCAGGATCGCCCTTTTCTGGTCCAGGTTCGTCCTTTTTCTGGTCCAGAAACCCCCTTTCTGGTCCTGGATCGCCCTTTTTTTTGGTCCAGGATCACCCTTTGTTTGGTCCAGAAACGCCCTTTTTTGGTCCAGAAACGCCCTTTTTTTTCCAGAAACGCCATTTTTCTGGTTCATAAAAACCTTTTCTGGTCATGAAACGCCCTTTTTCTGGTCCAAAAACGCTCTTTTCTTGTCCAGGATCGCCCTTTTCTGGTCCAGGTTCGTCCTTTTTCTGATCCAGAAACCCCCTTTTCTGGTCCTGGATCGCCCTTTTTTTTGGTCCAGGATCACCCTTTGTTTGGTCCAGAAACGCCCTTTTTTGGTCCAGAAACGCCATTTTTTGGTCCAGAAACGCCATTTTTCTGGTTCATAAACACCTTTTCTGGTCTAGAAACGCCCTTTTTCTGGTCCAGAAACAAAGCCAGAAGCGCCCTTTCTGCATTTTCCCCTACAGTCTTTTGCCCAAGAGAAACCCTTTGGACAAAAATGTGTTTTTGAGCCCATGAAAAACCCTAATGATTTAGTATTTCCTGCCTTAACTTGTCGGCTGCGGCACACCCTTTTCAAGAGTTTTCTGCAGGCTTTTGCCAATAAACTCCAATTTCTGGTGGTTTTTAGATTTTCACAATAAATCCGCGATTTCAAGGCGTATTCAGGCGAAGCTGCAGCGGGAGAAGTTATGCGGGACCGACTGAAAGTCTCTTTTCATCTAATTACGAGAAGTTATTTTGTTGTTTTTTCATCTGAAAATTATTCTGGACAATTTTTTTTTTGTTAATCCAGTATCAATAAATTCATAGAATCACTTTTATTTGTTAATTTCAATGGTTAAAAGTCAGAAGCCATTCATGAGTCATTAAATCGTCGATTTTCGATTGGTAAGTGGGCGTTTTTTTGTTGTTGTTAAGTGTTCGGGGGTCTGACCTAATCGTCCGTTTATCCAGCACAGGTGCATCGACTTCCCACGGTGACAGAATCCCACCAGAGGTCCCCCGGGCCTTCTAATCTCGGTTTTTTTGTGAGCATTCCACCTCCTTCGCGCGGATGGACGAGAGGGGGTAAAAAAAAAAGACAAATCTGTACCGGAGTACCTGAAAGACGTACGTACGAGCGCGGTTCCGAGCGCCACACCGCACACCTGAGAATGCTACGTCGTGGGAGGAACCCAATTTTCTCCTTCTTCGTCCTTCTTTATCTTTTTTTTTTCATATGTCTCTTTTTATCTCCGTTTTCTATTAGGCCATTACGAATTTTAAAAATCACCTTTCTACTTTCTGAAAATTCTACATTCACCGGAAACTCATTGCAGAATATCCGGAAAAAATTAACTTCTTTCAGCTTGCCGCTTTTTTTTAACTTCCTTAAAGAAGGTATTGTGAAACCCTCGACGTCGCCGGTTAAAATTTAACCGGCCCGTTAAGTAAAGGGTAAAAATTTAACCGGCCCGTTAAGTAAAGGGTAAAAATTTAACCGGCCCATTAAGTAAAGGGCAAAAACTTAACCGCCCTGTTAAAAAATTTAACCGGCCCGTTAAGAAAAGGGCCAAAATTTAACCGGAGTAATAAGTAAAGGGTAAAGACTTAACTGCCCGTTAAAAAGTTAACCGGCCCGTTAAAAAAAGGGTAAAAATTTAACCGCCCGTTAAAAAATTTAACCGGCCCGTTAAGTAAAGGGCAAAAATTTAACAGGCCCGTTGAGTAAAGGGTAAAAATTTAACCGGCCCATTAAGTAAAGGGCAAAAACTTAACCGCCCTGTTAAAAAATTTAACCGCCCTGTTAAAAAATTTAACCGGCCCGTAAAGTAAAGGGCCAAAATTTAACCGCCCTGTTAAAAATTTTAACTGGCCCATTAAGTAAAGGGGAAAAACTTAACCGCCCGTTAAAAAATTTAACCGGCCCGTTAAGTAAAGGGCAAAAATTTAACAGGCCCGTTAAGTAAGGGTAAAAATTTAACCGGCCCATTAAGTAAGGGGAAAACTTAACCGCCCGTTAAAATTTAACCGGCCCGTTAAGTAAAGGGCAAAATTTAACAGGCCCGTTAAGTAAAGGGTAAAAATTTAACCGGCCCATTAAGTAAAGGGCAAAAACTTAACCGCCCTGTTAAAAAATTTAACCGGCCCGTTAAGTAAAGGGCCAAAATTTAACCGGAGCATTAAGTAAAGGGTAAAAACTTAACCGCCCTTAAAAAAGTTAACCGGCCCGTTTAATAAAGGGTAAACTTAACCGCCCGTTAAAAAATTTAACCGGCCCGTTAAGTAAAGGGCAAAAATTTAACAGGCCCGTTAAGTAAAGGATAAAAATTTAACAGGCGCGGCCCCAAATGATTTTACCATTGCCACTGGAATGGTTTTACCATTGGAGTTGCTCTACCATCGCCAGTGGAATGGCTGAACCATTGCCAGTGGACTGGCTGTACCATTGCCAGTGGAATGGCTATACCTCATCGCAGACGGCCACATGTCTCAAAAAACACCGAAATGTTTCACTTTTTCAACACAGGTGCCTTCTCCTCTTTGAATGAGAAAAAGTGCCACTTCTTATTAATTACCTACCATGTAAATAACTATATTCAAGTAGTAATTTTATTTATTTTTTAATTTCATCACATATGAAAATGGGTCATTGAGTGGTTTATTAATATTATTTATTTTTTCTTATCAGTACGTCCGTACCCTTTATCTCGGTGCATCAAGTGCAGACGGACGAAAGACAAGTGAGACACAGCTGGACAAACATTTCAATTATCTTACGATTTTAAAGAAAACCTTTTTTTTATCTTTTATCTCTGCGCTTTTTCGTTTTTTCTTCTAATCTTCGAGTAAGAAATTTACGTTTTTCTTGAACTCGGTGTTTACACAGGTGCCTTCTTAAGATTGGAAATAAATAAAATTCTTATTTATCCCTCAACTCTTTCGTACTTATAAGGGTTCTCAATAAAGGAAATGTTGAATTTTAGAGTTTACACAGGATATCTGCAACTCCTTGTTTAAAAAAAACGAGTATCTGGTAAAAAGTCTGTTCAACATATGTGGAATTGTTCAAAACAGTTGTAGAGGCAATGTGTTTCTGATCGCAGGCGGCCACATGTCTCAAAAAATGCCGAAATGTTTCACTTTTTCAAACAAGTTCCGGTGCCAAATAACATAAAAACATTTCGCCATTTATAATCCAAGAAACGCAGGTTATAGGCAGGCTATAGCTATGTCAATTGCAGTGATAAAGCCGTGGTATATCCGTCGACCTGCAATTGGAATTGCTATACCATTGCCAGTGGAATGGCTTAACCCTTGTCAGTGGAATGGCTATACCATTGCCAGTGGAGAATGGCTGTACCATTGCTAGTGGAATGGCTATACCTGATCGCAGGCGGCCACATGTCTCAAGAAACGCCGAAATGTTTCACTTTTTCAAACAAGTTCCGGTGCCTAATAACATAAAAACATTTCGCCATTTATAATCCAAGAATCGCAGGTAATAGGCCAGAGCTATGTCAATTGCTGTGAAAAAGCCGTGGTATATCCGTCAACCTGCCATTGGAATGGCTATAACATTGCCATAGGAATGGCCTATACCATTGCCATTGGCAAGGCTATACCATCGCCAGTGGAACTGCTATACCATTGCCACAGGAGAGGCTATACCATTGCTGGAACGGCTATGCCATTGCCATTGAAACGGCGAAGCCATTGCCACTTGAACGGCTATACCTATACCAGTGGAATGGCTTTACCATTTCCAGTGACCATTGCCAGTGGACCGGCTATACCATTGCCAGTGGAATGGTTTTACCGTTGGTGTTGTTCTACCATTGACACTGGAACGGCAATACCGTCACCACTGGACTAAACCATTGCCACTGGAATGGCTATACCATTGCCACTGGACTAAACCATTGCCACTGGACTGGCTATACCATTGCCATTGGAAATGGCTATACCATTGGCACTGGAAATGGCTATACCATTGGCACTGGAATGTTTTACCATTGGAGTTGCTCGACCATTGCCAGTAGAATGGTTTCACCAGTGCCATTCGAATGGGAAATGTAAACATTATTAATTAGTTTTTCTCTTCGGTGTCTGGAAGACTCTTTTTCCAGAAACCGTCATATGGAGGGTGTTACATTAACTTCTCGTTGAGGAAGTTAAAAATTGATTTCAGATTATCTTATTCTTCAAGTTCCAATCTGAAAGTCGCATAAAATTTGAAAAATTTCAATATTAATTCGTTAGTGGCCATCTGCGAATACATCTGTCGTGCTGCATCTGTCTAAACGCTTAAATATTGGTTGATTAATTGGGTTCAAGCAGGGCTTTTCGATATCAAATACGAGGAAGGGGATAAAAACAAGTGTTTCGTTTTATAACTGTATTTTGAAAGGTCAAGAAAAAGACTAAAAAATAGTTAAAAAGACTTGTTTTCCCACGATCCAAGAATCTCCGACATTCGCGAGTTCCTGAGAAGACTTCCGAAGATTCCGATGTGGCATCTGGTCGTAGACCCTTATTTCTGCTGGGAGGTTTTTTTTAAAAAATGAACTAAAATTAAGAATTCGTGGTCTTCAGAAGGCTTATGTCGTCATGCGTTCTACAGGTCAAAATCGTGATTTTTTTTAATGGGGAGTAATTATCGTCGAAAAAAGGTCCGGATTCCGTTGTGTGACGTCACGGGTCACAGGTGTCCGCCCGGAGGCGATCTTCGCCACCCACGCATTTTAAATAGAAGAAAAATTCAAATCTTCAAGTTTTTCTACATATTTCATGATGTCTTCCAGATGGCTTATCTTAAAGGTGACCCCTAAGATAACCTCACTTATCACTAAACATTTTTTTCCTTACAAATAATTTTTAACGTGGGAAACGCCCTCATCGATTCTTCATCCAGAACGCACACGTGACCCCGGAGCGAACACGTGTCTTCGTTAACTCTATCGCCAAATTACGAGCCCTCCTCCCTTTTATTACATAGGAGAGCCCTCTTTTTTTTTGGTCCACGTCTCCCAATAAGGGCCCATTGTGTCATCTTATTAATTTCTATTAAAAAAATCTTGGGACGTTTAATGATGTGCTCAACATTAAATGGGACACGTGCTTTTTTTTTTTTTTTTTTATAATAAAGACTTGCTCAAAATTTTTAAAAAGAAATCGGATCGTAACAACTGCATTTTTCCATAGAAGACGTACTGCATTGAAGAGCTTCCAACGAAAACTTCCTTAAAGAGAAGTAACAATATAGGAGGGGGAAGTATAACGGAGGGGGAAGTATAAGGGAACGAAAGAATAACGGGGGAAGTATAAGGGAAGGGAAGTATAACGGAGGGAAAAGGTATTTTTTGAAAAATTTTCCGTTTTTTTTTGGAAAAATTTTCATTTTTTTTTTTTGGAAAAATTTTCAATTTTTTTTAATTTTCCGAGTTTTTTTATTTTTAAAAACATTTCCCGAGTTTCTTTTTTTTTTCACAAAAGTTTTTTAAGTGTCAAGGTATTAATAATGGGCTCTTTGGCCTACGGATGTGCCTCTCGTAATGGGTAGAAGTATGAAATTTTTTCCTACTAAAAAAATAATAATTAAAAGTAGCAATTTTTGACACCAAAAATTCGTCAAAAATATAAGGAGTAATTGGTGAAAATTTGGTGAAAATCGGACCAACGGTTCGGCCGCAGCGAATTTTTCTAAATTTTAAACATACATATCTCCGCCATTTTTTCGAAATTCAAAAGGGTTAAAGGGAGATAAGGAGGAGGAAATAACTTAAGAAAAAAAATAACTTAACGGTTAAGTTTTGGCCCTTTACTTAACGGGCCTGTTAAATTTTTTAATAGGGCGGTTAAGTTTTTGCCCTTTATTTAATGGGTAAAACCATTCCAGTGGCAATGGTACAGCCATTCCACTGGCAATGGTAGAGCAACTCCAATGGTAAACCATTCCAGTGGCAATGCTAAAATCATTCCACTGGCGATGGTAGAGCAACCCCAATGGTAAAACCATTCCAGTGGCAATGGTACGGCCATTCCACTGGCAATGGTAGAGCAATCCAATGGCAATTGTACAGCCATTCCAATGGTAATGGTATAGTCATTCCAATGGCAGGTTGACGAATATACCACGGCTTTATCACTGCAATTGACATATACCTAGAGGAGGTTGCGATTGTCTTTCGCTGGTCGTCGTCATAGTAGCGGTCAAAACTCAAATGATGTTACTGCCCATTATGAACAGGGCACTCTATCTAAAGGAAAAGTCAAAATCTTTTTTCGGTCGCATCTTTAGCACACGCAGGTGTATGATCGCGACAGGTGAACTGTCATGCTTCTCTTCCCCCGGAAGTGACAATAGGTGAATCTCATCACCTGGAAATCGTTTCCGGTTAAATGAAGACCCATAAGGGCGTAGTCCTAAAAGGGTTTAAAACTTCCATAAAAGACGGAAAAGTATCCCGATATCACACCTGAAAAACGTTTTTGTTTAAAACCCCCGACTGACAAGACGGTAAATCACGGCGAAGACTTGGCGCCAGACAAACTACCTGTCCTAACTCATATTTCCGAAAGTGTCAGGTGAGAAGATCAGGTACACGTTTGACTTATTGTCAATAATTATGTTCACCTGTACGAGCTTTTCCTCGAAAGTCTCGCACATACTCCTCCTCCTCTACTTCTTTCTTTTCTCAAAATCAAAAGCTCCATCGTAAAAAACCAAAAATGTTCTTCAAGTTCAAATAACGGGGCCTGTCCCTGACGTACCTACCCATGCTTACGTACCCATGACGTAAGCAACATATAGCCCATACGTTGCTTGCAGCAGTGCTGCGTTGCTTGCAGCTGTGCTAGCAGCAGCAGTGCTGCGTTGCTTGCAGCTGTGCTAGCAGCAGCCCGCTGCTAGGACAGAGAAAGTTGTGATCAAATGGTTTCTTTTCTCAAAATCAAAAGCTCCATCGTAAATAACCAAAATGTTCTTCAAGTTCAAACAACGGGGCCTGTCCCTGACGTATCTTCCTAAGCAACATATAGCCCATACGTTGCTTGCAGCAGTGCTGCGTTGCTTGCAGCTGTGCTAGCAGCAGCCCGCTGCTAGGACTTTGCAGCAGCAAGCTGCTGCTAGGACAGAGAAAGTTGTGATCAAATGGTTTCTTTTCTCAAAATCAAAAGCTCCATCGTAAATAACCAAAATGTTCTTCAAGTTCAAACAACGGGGCCTGTCCCTGACGTATCTTCCTAAGCAACATATAGCCCATACGTTGCTTGCAGCAGTGCTGCGTTGCTTGCAGCTGTGCTAGCAGCAGCCCGCTGCTAGGACTTTGCAGCAGCAAGCTGCTGCTAGGACAGAGAAAGTTGTGATCAAATGGTTTCTTTTCTAAAAATCAAATGCTCCATCGTAAAAAACCAAAATTCTTCAAGTTAAACACCGGGGCTGTCCCTGACGTAACTTCCTAAGCAACATATAGCCCATACGTTGCTTGCAGCAGTGCTGCGTTGCTTGCAGCTGTGCTAGCAGCAGCCCGCTGCTAGGACTTTGCAGCAGCAAGCTGCTGCTGCTAGGACAGAGAAAGTTGTGATCAAATGGTTTCTTTTCTAAAAATCAAATGCTCCATCGTAAAAAACCAAAAATTCTTCAAGTTAAACACCGGGGCTGTCCCTGACGTAACTTCCTAAGCAACATATAGCCCATACGTTGCTTGCAGCTGTTCAGCAGGCTGCAGCTAGCACAGAGAAAGCTATGATCAAATGGTCATTTTGGCTCTGAAATAGAAAGCAAAATACATTTTCAGGTAACTGTCCAATTTTTTGTAGAGTTAAAAAATTGTAGTAGGTAATACTACGGAGTAGGGTAAGACAAAAATTGACGGAGCTGCTATCTATGGGTGTGATGCATAACTAAGCTATCAGAGTAGCAGCGACGTTTTTATTGAGAACCAGTGTTGAAACATGTGGTCTTAGTTTTTTGAACACAACAATGAATCAAAATATTCCCGATTTGGAAATAAAACGCGAAAAATTTTCGTTCATTTTGGACCTATCGGAGTGGAAGCCGTCGGAATTCGATGAGGAACTTCGAAAATCATGGGATGAGAAGATGAATGAAGGGATTTTTCGATATAAGCTGAACGTCGAAGATGAGAAAACGATCGGTGAAAAGAACAGGTTCTTCCTTCAGCTCAACCCGCTCCGTTCTGAGAAAAGACGTCGACCTGAAAGCATCCACAGCCTCCGTCAGCCTTTCGACCCGGAAAAGTTTAATTTTACCAAAATAAAAAGTCAAGAGTTTCTTTTCCAGATACGAAACGAAGGTATCAGGAGCTGATCCTAAAGTTCTCTAAACCGCTCATCTTTTTTTCTAGATGGTCTACATTTTATCGCAATAAACGACAGCCCGTTCGACCGATCGCATTCTCTTCTTATCCCCAATCTTCATGAAGAAAAACCTCAAATATTGTCAAACTCTGCCCTCAAAATCGCACTTGACATCATCCTTGCAAGTTCTAACCCGTACGACATAACCTCAATTTCTCTTGCTCTAATTTTGTTTTTTAGCTTCCTAAGAATCGGATTTAACGGTCTATGTGCCTTCGCATCAATAAATCACCTCCACTTCCACATTTACTACCTCGAAAAGCACATGACGCTTGAAACTGTCGTAAGCTTCATAAAAATGAAAAAATTTAATTCTTTTTTAGCCTGTACAGCATCTATCAGGGAACTGCTACTATCAAGAAATATTTCCTTCAAAAGGATACGTTTTTCAAGTCAAAACGCTTGATGAAATAGATCCTATATAAAGTACGCTTTATACATGAATGATTGAACTCACTAATCTTATTTTAGGGATGTGATAAAATTATCGGATTACTTGAACGATAATGTAGCGCACAATCTATATATAACTCGAGGAACTAGTTTTGAGTCGACAAATTCAAAAATCTATGATGCTCTACGAATTTATTTATGGTGTCGAACTCCTTCTTTCGGTAAAAGAAATAAAAACTGTTTTATTTTTTCCATCATACATTTCAGGCTGGAAAGACGTAAACGTCGAAAATCCAGCGCTCTGCGAACTTTTTGGACACTTTTTGCTGAAAAGCAGACCCAATTTTGAGGACGCTACTGAAGAAAAGTTGACGAATTTGTTGACGTCGCTGACAGAAATATTTGAAACAACGAAAACAAATGTTAAAAAGATTTTCGAATCGGAATAAATTTTGATTTCATTTGTCATTTTGTACATCCAAATTACCCCTACAACAAAAAATGATTGTTTTTCTAATATAAGCTTCGTTCCAACCGCAGTTTGAAACTGGAACATGCGCAGAATGATTTGCACGTCAGATTTGACGGACAAACGATTTGAGCGACGTCAGATTTGACGTCTAAGTCCTGAGCATGCTCCAGGAGTTTCAAACTGCGGTTGGAACAAAGCTATATTTTAATTTTTATGAGGAGTATATATGAAAATCAGGTATCTATTATTATTATTTACTATTGATTACATAATAAAATAAATACAATTTTAGGCCTCTATTAACTTAAAAAGCTGACTAGAACATAAAAAGTGCCTTAAAAAAAATAAATCTAAACGCTAATATTGTCTCGTGCTTAGACTACTTTTAAAAGGGGAAAGATGGACGGAAAAGAAAAAAAAATGGAATGGGACTTTGGCAAATGAAAATTTGATATGTAAAAAAACACCCAGGATTGTCGCATTGAGCGAAAAGCAAGTGCGATTGCCTTTTAAATCGTTGTTTTCTTAAGACACTTGCAGTACGACAATTTTTATGCGATATCACAATATAAAATAAATATATTATGAAAATTAAAAATACTGTTTCTTTTTATCACACTGTTTATGTGTTTTAATACAGGGGTTCATGAAAATGTTGGCTAGCCTGAGCGAAGATTTTCATGAAACACCTTGTATTCCGATTTTCAGTCTATTTTCAAAACTATAGCAGGTTTCACCCTGTGTGTGATATTTAGACAGCTTCGCTTTTCTGTATGCTGAGTTTGATGCGGTCGTATTGGCAAACACGTTCGGGTATCGAGGCCTGCTCGAGAGGCAGAATTTCGTAGAGGTCTGCAAGCGAGTTAATAAACTGGATTTTGTTGTAGAATTTAGAGCTGACGAAAAGACGAGACATTGTCGCCAAAGCGCGGAGCATTATGGTCGGGTGGACTAAATAAAGCTGCTTGAGCTGCTTTCGTAGTCTGCGGTCTATTATCTTATAACATCTGCAAAAGAAGGTTTAAATGAAGGTTGGGAATGTTTTTTACTTTTTGATCCAAGCGAATGTGGGTATGCAGTTTTTGGGTGCTCCTCCGTGGAGGTAAACGAGGAGGTAGTCGTCGGTTACAAGCTCGTCTAAAGTGATTAAGATGTATGAGGAAAGATTGTCCATGACGTAATTGTAGTCTGCGCGGCTTCTATCGGGGAGGAAACATGCGGATATGACGATTATGGCGTTGCGAGAGCCTGCGTTTAAATAACCGCCATGCGATAAAACTCGTTTGTACGGTTCAATTACTTTCATGTCGATCCTTCGCTCTGTGCCGCCTAAATCTACACTTCTCCATGACCTAATGTCTTCTCGCTCTTCTTCCGCTGTGTACTCAGAAATCGGCTCGACGTTATCAAGTTGCTCCAGTATCGACGTTTCGATTTCATCATCGGAATCAAACCTGGAATCACTAATCACAAAATGAGATCTGCAGAAAAAAAGGTCTTACCCTTGGCTGAGCGTGTCTTCAAAATCTGAGACTTCTTCAGGAGGCATCTTCCTTGGGATTATAAGCCTTTTACGTCCATTCCCTTTCTGAAGTCTACAATCCTGATTATCAGGACTAAGGACCGCCTGATAAAGCGATTTGTCATCTTCAGGATCGGAAAAATCAGGAGAAATCACGCCTCCGGATGAATTCTCCGAAGGACCTTCCAGAACTACTTCGTTCACCTCAAGAACGCTATCGGGCGAAGAATCTTCGCTGTCGAGCGGGTGACGAAGAACAGTCCGTGATTCTATACCGTTCACTATTATCTTTTCCATTTTATAAAAAAAAACTATGATGACACCAAAACAGAAAACTAAAACCTTATCAGTCGGAAAACATTTTTATCAACGCCTCTTTCAAGAACTGCTACTAACAGCTCAATCACTGCTACTTCCACCTAAGAAATCAAAAATACCATCTTTTTACACTCTTAGTCATATTTGCTCATATTATTCAGTGACAAAAATTTTCTATGATTGCTTAAGAAATCGAAATATGATCATCTACATACTTTTTAAAGATATTTCTTAAGAGCTGTGATCTGATACAGTAAGGTGTTATTGAAATAACCACAAAAGTAACCTACCATTCATCATTTTTCAAAACAAATCCAACTGAAAAAGTGGAAATTTAAGTTTTTATCGTTATTCTTTTAAATGATGATTCTTGCGACTTTACCTTACTGTACAGTGCTTCTAGAGAACGTTTGTCCAGCTTTATTTTGAGGTAAATTCTGCTGCAAGGGGTAGAAATAGTGCTCTGGTGACAGGGCTGTGGAAATTCCTTTTTGGATGTTAAAGCAGGCAGCTTAACGTTCAAGCAAGATATGGTGTGCTGTTGCACCCCTTAGACCATACATGGCAATAAAAATGTGTTGTCACCGCATGCTATAAGTTGACCATTGTTGCCTGTCGGCTACGTCATAGTGCGGCTCAATTCTACATGCCTTGCCATCTGCCTATGGATCCGTTGCACAGTTTTGAGGCAACCAAGCGCATGTGATGTCCAGCCAATCATGTCGCTTGGTAGAATTAGTGCTCTGGTGGACAGGGGCTGTGGAAATTCTCTCTGGATGTTCAAGCAGGCAGCTTAACCTTCAAGCAGATATGGTGTGCTGTTGCACACCTTAGACCATACATGGCAACAAAAATGTGTTGTCACCGCATGCTATAAGTTGACCATTGTTGCCTGTTGGCTACGTCAAGTGCGGCTCAATTACATGCCTTACCATCTGTCCATCTGCCTATGGATCCATTGCACAGTTTTGAGGCAACCAAGCGCATGTCATGTCCAGCCAATCATGTCACTTGGTAGAAATTAGTGCTCAGGTGGACAGGGGCTGTGGAAATTCCGTTCCTTTCTGGATGTTCAAGCAGGCAACTTAACGTTCAAGCAAGATATGGTGTGCTGTCGCATCACCGCTTTTCCCCTAAAAGATGCTTGAACAACATGGCAACAAAAATGTGTTGTCACTGCATGCTATAAGTTGACCATTGTTGCCTGTCGGCTACGTCAAGTGCGGCTCAATTACATGCCTTGCCATCTGTCCGTCGGCCTATGGATCTGTTGCGCAATTTTGAGGCAACCAAGCGCATGTCATGTCCAGCCTATCATGTTGCTTGGTAGAAATTAGTGCTCAGGTGTACAGGGGCTATGGAAATTCCTTTCTGGATGTTCAAGCAGACAACTTAACGTTCAAGCAAGATATGGTGTGCTGTCGCACCGCCTTTCCCCTAAAAGATGCTTGAACAACATGGCAACAAAAATGTGTTGTCACTGCATGCTATAAGTTGACCATTGTTGCCTGTCGGCTACGTCATAGTGCGGCTCAATTACATGCCTTGCCATCTGTCCATCTGCCTACGGATTCGTTGCACAGCTTAGAGGCAACCAAGCGCATGCGACGTCCATCATGTCGCTTGGTAGAAATTAGTGCTCTGGTGGACAGGGGCTGTGGAAATTCCGTTCCTTTCTAGGTTTTCAAGCAGGCAACTTAACGTTCAAGCAAGATATGGTGTGCTGTCGCATCACCACTTTTCCCCTAAAAGACGCTTGGACAACATGGCAACAAAAATGTGTCACCGCACGCTATAAGTTGACCATTGTTGCCTGCTGGCTACATCAAGTGCGGCTCAATTCAAATACCTTGCCATCTGTCCATCTGCCTACGGATTCGTTGCACAGCTTAGAGGCAACCAAGCGCATGCGACGTCCATCATGTCGCTTGGTAGAAATTAGTGCTCTGGTGGACAGGGGCTGTGGAAGTTCCTTTCTGCATGTTCAAGCAGGCAACTTAACGTTCAAGCAAGATATGGCTTGCTGTCGCATCACCACCTTTCCCCTAGAGGAAACATGGCAACAAAAATGTTGTCACCGCATCTATAAGTTGACCATTGTCGCCTGCCAGCTACGTCATAGTGCGGCTCAATTCTACATGCCTTGCCATCTGTCCATCTGCCTACGGATTCGTTGCACAGCTTAGAGGCAACCAAGCGCATGCGACGTCCAGCCACGTTGCTTGACATTTTTTTAGTCCAACAGCAACACTCGGCGTTGCCTCTGTGGTATCGCACCTTCCGAGAAGCCACAGCTTTCTTGATTAAAGATCCAACCGTTTCCATCGTGAAGAGCTAATGAATATTATTTTTTGTTTCAGATAATGATGCAAAAACTCTGGAGATGCCGTCAATTTTGCTGTTGTCGGTTTGTAGATCCATATTAGTTTCATCAATCGCCATGAGTTAGCAATGATATTGCTGATTTTAGAAAATGAAATAAGATGGAATCCAGATGCGTTTATTCTCTATGTGATAACTATAAACTGTCAAACGTAATTCAGGTTAAGTTTCCTGAAGAAAGGTCGTTGCAGTTAAAATGGATTGAAAATATTGGCAACCAAAGCCTTTTGGATCTTTCGTCTGAATCGCTGCGACAGAAATCTATTTGTTTATCTCATTTCGACAAAAAATGTCGTACCAACTCTGGAAAACTCGTCAAAGATGCTGTTCCTGTTTGTCACTCTGCTCGACCACCAAAAGAAATCGTTCAACCAAGAAGAGATCTTTCGATAAGGAAATTGGAAGATCCGTTTGGACCATACGTTGGATATGGAAAGAAATGTATTTATTTTGGTTGTGGAAAAAAGAGGAGCCATAATCCATGTGTATGCTTTCCTCCTGCAAGAGTTAAGCAGTTGATATGGATTGAAAATATAGGAGCTCCAAAACTTATAGATCTTCCTGTTGAGAGGTTGCGTAAGGAGGTTATCTGTAGAGATCATTTTGATCCTGAAGTTCGAGCATGCTGTAAATTTTTTAATCCTATTCATTATTTACAATCTGGTGCAACGACACCCTCAACTTCAGACATCTCTCAGTCAACTTCTGCTGTCTCCCCACCTTCAACCGTCCGATTGCTTCCTCCAAGTCCCGAACCTTTTGAGTTACAACCTTTAACTGTAAATGTTACGCCGTCATTAAAAAGATATGCAAAACCACAGGATGATTATAATTTTGAATTTGATGAAAGTTCTACTGTGGAAATATTGACTCCTCCTTTGCCTGATGATGAAGATCCTTTGGGGATTACGGAAGAAGCATTGGAGAATCGAGAATCACAGCCTTGTCTTATGTTTGCAGAAGATGTGATCAGTCAATCATTGAAATCTAGCGAAGAACCTTGCTTGAAGGTTGCTGGAGAAAGAATGCGCTGCGATAGAGAAGCGAAAACGAAAAATAGCAAAGCGCTGTCTCAGCTTACTCAAGAAAAAATGAAGAGCAGAGAGCATTTGAAAACTGGCAGTGCTTCGGTTGCTGTAGAAATGAACAAAGAAGCTTGCGTAGAACCAATGCCTCATGCTGCTGAAGAAACATCGAAGATTAGACAATCGGTGAAAACTAGTAAAAATATCACAGCCAGTTGCCAGAAATACGGCTTTCAAAATATTCAGCCGCTTTCATTGTATGTTACCACACCTGATTTGACCAAAAATGTTACCAGATCAAAACCTAGCCTATCTCCTCCTTTAACTCTGAATGTTACCCCTTCAATGAAGTGTTATTCGAAACCTGAGAAGTTCGTTCAAGAAATCGAAGTTAAAACTTACATCCCTGAACCATTGTCTCCTCCTTTGTGGATTAAGCACGATTGGAATATTTTTAAAAACGAAAAAGAAATAGATGAAGAATTCTCCATGGGTGAACAGGAAGAAACCATGGGAGAGCAGTGGGAGCAACAACAAGAAACCGCAGAACTTTTAGATATCGCTGAAGATCACCTTGATACCATAGAGCAACTAGATATAGAAGACAGCCAGAACTACCAGAAACTACGGAAGTACCGCAGGAAGACAGCAATGATGCATCCAATGAAAACTCAGCGCAGGATGAAGAACCAATGAATTCAGAGAATACTATTTTAGGAACGCATTGGGAAGTAATATCATTCATTGAAGGAGACCAAGAATTATTAAAACCAATTCCAAAAAAAACTACATCAAAAAAAGACTGCTCAGAATGCTCACAACTTGAAAATCAATTGAGCGAAGCAATCAAAGAGCGAAGTAAAACTAAACGAACGATTTTTAAGCTAAAAAAAGAATAGAAGCCGCCCGATTACAAACAAAATTATCGAAATTTCTTCTAGAATGCAAAAGTTCGGCTACTTCGGAATCAAGATAAAATTCTTTCTTGTACAGTAATATATTTTTATTAAAATTGTTTCATTTTTCATTTCTGTTGCCTTTTTATGTCTCCTTCAGTAAATCGTACCACCAAGACGAGCTTTGAAAACGGGGGCACTTCTCTGAAGTGGCTCATTGTGTGATAACCTCCAACGTTACCTTCCTCTAAACCACTTATGTTGAGTCTGTCACCTAGCAAGTGAGCTTTTCGAAGGTAAAAATGTCGTACAAAAAATATTTTTGACATCAATCTTGCTTACTTTACAATGTCCAATAATCTTCGCGAATATATCGGGGGTGGAAATCTTTGCGAATATATCGGGTGTGGAAACTCGAGAAGGAGAACACCGGAATACTCTTTCTATAAATTTCCTCGCTCGAGAGAATTACAGTTGAAATGGGTGGAAAATTGTGGGAAATTAGATCTTTTAGAACTAACGCCTGATTACTTGCAGAGAAAGGTTTTATGCAGTAAACATTTTGATATTAAGGCCTACTGGGCTCCGGGTAGAAGATTCAAAAATTCCGTCCCTATCCATCATTTAGAGGCCGAAATTGAATCACCTTCTACAATTAAAAGGATCAATAAATCATCATCTGTAAATGATGAAAATGACCCAAAACGAGGATTGAAAACGAGGAAAGAACTCTCAGGAATCCGCGGTTTTCAGCGGTCCAGAAGCCGAAGAGCGGCCGCCATCTCCGAAAGTTTTACCGAGTAAAAGATACTGCAGTAATTGCGTGAGGCTTCAAAAACGGCTTGCCAAAGCTAAAAGACGGATTGAAGAAAACTACTCGACTATTTCGGAATTAATGAAAGAATTAAAAGACGCCCGAAATGAAGCTTATGTCGCCAAACTAATGGTCGGTAATAATTTATAAGCTTATCTAAAATTTAGGAAATAATTTTTGTTTTTGTACATTGTAAAATAAATGTCTTTTTATCGTTTTCATTTATTGTCAATTTTTTTTTACCAGGGGAGCTTTGAAATATTTGTTTAACAAAATTTTAAAGTTTTTAGGAGGGTTTTTTTTGTCAGAAATCCTGTCAAAATGGGGGTTTCTTCATAAAAAAAAACTACCGAAGAAGTGTCCTAAAAATATGTATTTTTATGCCAAAAAATCGAGAGGAACTACCAAAAATCCCATTTTGCAGAATTTTCAGGAGCATGAGAAAACCTGAAAATCCTCTAACAATTATCGTTTACTCCAGAAGACCAGACTCCTCTAAGTACTGGTTTGAAGAGCTTCCAATGAAACTTCCTAAAGAGAAGTAAGGAAAGTATAATATGGGAGGGGAAGTACAAGGGAACGTAATATAACCTTTTTAAAAGAGAAGTAACAATATAGGAGGGGGAAGTATACGGAGGGGGAAGTATAATATGGGAGGGGAAGTATAAGGGAACGTAATATAAAAAGGGGAAGTTTTTATTTTTTTCGAAAAATTTTCCAAGTTTTTTTTTTTTTTTCGAAAAATTTTCCAAGTTTTTTTTTTTTTTTTCGAAAAATTTTCCAAGTTTTTTTTTTTTCGAAAAATTTGTTTTTTTTCGAAAAATTTTTTTTTTTTTTTTTTTTTTTTTTTTGAAAATTTTCCGTTTTTTTTTTTTTTTTGAAAAATTTTCGAGTTTTTTTTTTTAAAAATTTCAAGTTTTTTTTAAAATTTTCCAAGTTTTCTTTTTTAAATTTGCGCTTTTTTTTTCTGAAAAATTTTCGAAGTTCTTTTTTTTCGAAAATTTTTGCAAGTGTCAAGGTAGAAATAATGGGCTCTTTGGCCTAGGGATGTGCCTCTGGTAATGGGTAGAAGTATGAAATTTCTCCCTACTAAAAAAAATAATATTAAAAAGTGGCATTTTTTTACACCAAAAATTCTTAAAAAATATAAGGAGTAATTGGTAAAATTGGTGAAAATCGGATCAACGGTTCGGCCGCAGCGAATTTTTTAAAATTTCATCTCCGCCATTTTTCGAAATTCAAAAATCGCCCTCGTTAGTTCTTCTTCACCGGCAAAAGAAATTTGAAAATCGGATGAAAACTGAGGCTGTAAAGTGTACCGGAAAAAATTCTACGGACGGCCGGCCGGCACCACAGACAAAACATCACAAAATCTTAAGAAGTTAAAAACGCGTAGGCATACAACAAATAAAACAAACATAATTTTTTTAATTTTAATTATTGTTGTGACTAGAGAAAAATTACATCACAGATATCCTTTATTAATTTTTTTCAAATTTCATAATTTTTATACAGGATATACACATACACTTTCAAATAAACGCACAAACCAGTTTGAAAACATCCTGTACATAAAAAAAACGAAAACAACCTTTTTTCAAATTCTACGACTAATAAAAATATACAATAACATTTATTATGATTTATATACATATTAGAAATATACAGCAAAAATACAATATTTTAAAGCCAAAAAAACGATTTTTATTATTTTTAAAAATAACGTGCGGTGAACTCTTTTCTAAAAAAAATGTGCGATTTTTACGGTGGCTTGTAATAAAATAGTTTTATTTTAATTTTTGTACAAATACCTGTTTTTAAGCATTTTTTAAAATAGCTTCTTAGAAGCTAATGGACTTTTAAGAAGAAAGGGGAAATCATAAATGCGAAAAGGAAGACGATTATATAAAATTAAAATTAAAAGCACACAATCAGTCTACATATAAAATAGAAAATAATAAAAGCTGTGGAAATGGACAAATAAAAATTTGAGGCACAGGTTTTATTATTTACAATGGACAATAGCCAACGCTATGCGGTTTTAAGATTTTTTTTTTGCAATTTTTTAAGTCTTGAGAGGTTAGAAACTAGAAAACAGTGTTTGGCAATAATTTTAACCCTTTAGAGACCGCAGGACTGTAGTTGCCATGCGCCATGTCGCTTGGAGACCGCAGGGATTATAATTGCCATGCGCCATGTCGCTTGGATACCGCAGGCGACTATAGTTGCCCAGCGGGAACTGCGGGAAGCCTTCTAAGATATTTAATACCTTCGCTTCCCGTGGCGCAAAAACTGGCCATCTGTTGGGGAAGAAATGAACTACGTGATGATCGCATCACTTGTCGCTTTGCTGGGCGCTGGGAGCGGTTGAGGAGAAGTGAGGGGAAAAGTGCTGCGCCATTAGCGCAGAGAATCCGGTGTCAGAAGCAGTCTCGAAAGGGTTTAAGCAGCACTGGATATCTCGGTTTCTAAATGAAAATCTGAGATATCAAGTGTTATCTTTAATTACCGAACTATAAAGAAAAGCAAGATATTTATTCGATTATGAGGCACCGAGGTAGATGCTCGCGAAGATAGTCGAAGAGTTCTTTTGATGCTCCAGGGCAGTTGGTAAGCTCAAGCTCCTGCAGATGTCTGAGCTGGATGAGGCTGGAAAGTCCGCTTGATGTCAAAAGTGGGCACCCTGCCAGCGAGAGTACCTGAAGATTCCGCATACCGCACAAATGCTGAATACCAAAATCTTTCACTTGGGAGCACCAGCGTAGAAAAAGCGCTGACAAACTCAACATCGTCGATATATATCCGATTCCTATATCTGTTATATGTACACATCTAAAAAAAAAATTTAGTTATACATCAAACCCACAATCTTCCTTTACCTGTCTAACGTGAGTTCCTCCAACATGTTTAAATCGCATGCGATATATTCGAGAGCAGAGTCAGTTATTCGTGAGCACCAAGATAAATCAAGAGACCTCAATTTCGGCAAATTTTCTGCGATAAGTTCGACGCCTTCATCGGTCACTTTGCTGCATCCGGAAAGGCTCAGGACCGTCAAGTTTGGTAAAGAATGAACTGAAAAAAAAATTTAAAAAACCATATTAAAGATAGCAAACACGGTTTTTCGGAGAATATCGAACTGAGCGAATAAGGAAGAGGAAAAAAGTTAGGACCCAGTGGGATCCGAACCTACGACCTTTAAGTTAGTACTAAAACTCTACCAACTGAGCTATGGAGACCGATGGAATAACCTATACGACTTAACCTCAAAACTAGATAATATATGGTTCGATAATATCGAACTGTGTAAGTTAGGAAGAGGAAAAAACTTAGGACCCGGTGGGATCGAACCTACGACCTTTAAGTTACTACGAAAACTCTACCAACTGAGCTATGGAGACCGATGGAATAACCTATACGACTTGACCTCAAAACTCGATAATATATCGATAAAAACTCTACCAACTGAGCCATAGAGACCGATGGAATAACCTATACGACTTGACCTCAAACTCGATAATATATGGTTCGATAATATCGAACTGTTTAAGTTAGGAAGAGGAAAAAGTTAGGAGCCCAGTGGGATCCGAACCTACGACCTTTAAGTTAATACTAAAACTCTACCAACTGAGCTATGGAGACCGATGGAATAACCTATACGACTTAACCTCAAAACTAGATAATATATGGTTCGATAATATCGAACTGTGTAAGTTAGGAAGAGGAAAAAAGTTAGGAGCCCAGTGGGATCCGAACCTACGACCTTTAAGTTACTACTAAAACTCTACCAACTGAGCTATGGAGACCGATGGAATAACCTATACGACTTAACCTCAAAACTAGATAATATATGTTCGATAATATCGAACTGTGTAAGTTAGGAAGAGGAAAAAAGTTAGGACCCCAGTGGGATCCGAACCTACGACCTTTAAGTTACTCTAAAACTCTACCAACTGAGCTATGGAGACCGATGGAATAACCTATACGACTTGACCTCAAAACTCGATAATATATGGCTCGATATATCTAAGTGTAAGTTAGGAAGAGAAAAAAGTTAGACCCCTGTGGGATCCGAACCTACGACCTTTAAGTTACTACTAAAACTCTACCAACTGAGCTATGGAGACCGAATAACCTACGACTTAACCTCAAAACTAGATAATATGGTTCGATAATATCGAACTGTATAGTTAGGAAGAGAAAAAAGTTAGGACCCAGTGGGATCCGAACCTACGACCTTTAAATTACTCCTAAAACTCTACCAACTTAGATATGGAGACCGATGGAATAACCTATACGACTTGACCTCAAAACTCGATAGTATATCGTTCGATAATATCGAACTGTGTAAGCTAGGAAGAGGAAAAAAGTTAGGAGCCCAGTGGGATCCGAACCTACGACCTTTAAGGCTACTATAAAACTCTACCAACTGAGCTATGGAGACCGATAGAATAACCTATACGACTTGACCTCAAAACTCTGCTCGGAAAGATACAAAATTTATGTTCTAGTCTGTTTTATTGGAAAGGGCGACCGTAAAAAACCCTTTTATAGTCTATTTAGGGCATGAATATTTAAACCTAAGGTAGGTTCCTTCTAAAATATTTATAAAGAAAGTGAATTTCGGGTCAAAAATGAGACACTTATGATATTGGCCGTCAATAAACCTTTTCCAAAATGAAAGATCTAAAACCGTGAAAATTAGATGACTAATGAGAAATGCAAAGAGGAATAAGGAAGAGGCTTTTAGGTTTGGATGCGTCCAGGGAGGTCTTTGGACTGCCAGATATTTAAACGGCATTGTCAAGTTCATTTTTAAACAATAAATTATAAAAGTTGTCAACGAGGGAAAAAGTGTTTATCGGAAAAACGCTTTTCCGGAAGCTGTGGCAGTTTCCCCTCCGAAGAATCTCCGTTTGACCCGAATGCGATAATTGACTTAGCACTCAATTTGGCGGATAAGGGATGTCGGAGAAAGGGCTGTCTGGGAAAACGGGTCGCCTTCCGGATCGATGAGATAAGGCAACAAACTTTTAAACAAAAAGGGAATCGTTGACGTGAATATTCATTTTGTAACGTATCTCAGGGAAGAATGATATGGAGTTCCCGCATGAGATACGAAACTCTCGAGTTTGAATCTGACATGCGAAACAATTATAACACCCCCGTACAAAAGTCCTTTTGTTTTCAAACCACGTAAAGCCACTTTAATGCCAATCGTTTCACGTTTTATACATCAAAAACTCAGAAAAAACAGTTCTCCCCAGAAATTCTTTGAAAAATAAAAGATTTGTTGAAAGTTCCCCATTTCTAATGAATGAATCTACTGTCAATGGTCAATTAAACAGTGTTTAGGTTAGGTTAATTGACGTCACCAATGAGCTTCCGAGGAACGCCTATGACGTCAACGGCTAATTGAACAGTGAAATCAAGTCACCCTCATCACCTGGCGCTTTCAATGTGTTTTCTTTTCATCTATTTATACAAAAATCTTTCCGGAATCCGGTATAAATTCTGAGATGTCTCGGGACCGGTGCCGTGGGGCAAAAATAAAACGTCCGTTACAAATCAAGTGAAATTAACGAGGACGGTTTTATGTTTATTTTTTTTCGCACTCTTTTAAAAAGCCGTATAGGAAATTGTAGGTAATCGATTCTTTCTAAATATACAATTGGAAGCGATCAATAGCAGAATGATGGATGAGATTTATTTTCAGGCTTCATTAATTTATTTACACTCAAAGGACAAATATTGGGGTCATGTTTGCCAACATGAATTAAGAACGGTTCACAAAGGGACATTTTTTCATCGTAAACTGATTCAGTTAGTTTCATTAATCGAACAGCTAGCGCTAATGTGTATAGTTTCTAAATCAGGCTTTTTGACCTGAAATTAATGGGTCTGAAAGACCCTTTGTGACGTCACAATAACTTCTCTTTGAGGAAGTTAAAAACCCTTAAATGAAGATATAAAGAGGTCAATGATATCTTAAATTCCGAAGTTCCCCGTTTTATTTATACATAAACGTCCCCCTATTTTCGTAAATAGTCAACCTAATAATTCGGTTGATTTAAAGCATATTAGATAATAATAAACAACATTAATAAAACACGAAGGTGTCGAGTTTACTATGTTCTGACTAATCGTATAAAATGGCGTCTGGCCAAAAAGGACGGGTTGTATAAATTCTTGGGTGGATTTTTATAAATATCTGAATGAGACGTGCATTTATTATAAAGGCATGCATCTTAAAAAAATTTAAAAATTGAGCCAGAGCTATAAGCCGGCGAAAAACACCAAAAAAAATTTGATGGAGCGTGACTTTTCGCGTTTTTTCGCCTGTATCTTCAAAACGGTACATCGTAGCGAAAAATGTAATAAATAAAAATGAAATCATTAAATTTCCTACAAATTATAAGAAATCAACTTCATTATAGGATTGGCCATTTCCGGGCTGCAAGCCGGTGAAAAACAGTGAAAAACGTCCAAAAAAATTTGAGCTTGGGGCGATGGAGCGTTTTTGCGTTGTTTCGCCTGTATCTTCAAAACGGTACATCGTAGGAGAAAAAAGTAATAAGTAAAAAAGAAAGATCATTAAATTTCCTATAAATTATACGAAATCAACTTCATTATAGGATTGGCCGTTTCCGAGCTGCAAGCCGGTGAAAAACAGTGAAAAAACGCCAAAAAAATTTGACCATGTGGCGATGGAGCGTGACTTTTCGCGTTTTTCGTCTGTATCTTCAAAACGGTACATCGTAGGCGAAAAATGTAATAAATAAAAAGAAAGATCATTAAATTTTCTACTAATTATACGAAATTAACTTCATTATAGAATTGGCCGTTTCCGAGCTGCAAGCCGGTGAAAAACAGTGAAAAACGACAAAGAAATTTGACCATGGGGCGATGGAGCTTTTTCGCGTTTTTTTCGCCTGTATCTTCAAAACGGTACATGATAGGCGAAAAATGTAATAAGTAAAAATGAAAGATCATTAAATTTCCTACAAATTATACGAAATCAACTTCATTGTAGGATTGGCCGTTTCCGAGCTGCAAGCCGGTGAAAAAAGAGGGGTTGCATGTTCATTTCCGGGTCACTTTTGGCTCCACTTTTTCGACGAAAGCCCAGAGAGAAAATGAATTTACACCTGATATGGGGGAGAAAAAACGTTTGTATAATCAAAATCCTTTCACGTCCGACCCTAGTAATAAAGGATCTCCGAGTTATGTTTATATATTGATAAATAAGAAAATATTTGAACTTCGAACTTATAGGGGAACGTAAGGAATCGAAGAGCGGATATTGAGGATGACATGCGACCTCATCCGGTATTTTAGACCTCATATTTTCTCTTTCCTTTTTTTTCTTCCAACCCCTCTCAAAAATTTGATGAAACCTTAAGAAACGAGAGAGACCGTACAAAAGCTTCGTGATTCATTGAATGAAAAAATTGATTTTAAAAAGCTATTCTTAGTCTTTTTTGTCGTTTTTTAAAAAGTTAACTGTTCCGTAAAATGATTGCGGGTATTATGTAACGCATGCGTGTTTTTTCTTAAACCCACCCTCCTGACCGGGGCTTAACTAGGCCAAAGAGAGTCTAGGGAGGGGGGGGGGGGGTTGTAAGCCAAATTCTGCTTCAAAAACATCCCTTTAAAATTGACAACTTTTTGTCAACAATTTTTTTACCTTTTCCATCTCCGGAGATGAGTTTTTTAAAAAATTCATAAATCCATTAACTTTTTTTTTTCTTCTACAGAAAGGGCAAAATGCTTCAATTTCAAAATTGTCCTTATTAATAAGCTTTAGAAGTACTGGTTTTAAGAGCTTCCAACGAAAACTTCCTTAAAGAGAAGTATCTATATAGGAGGGGGAAGTATATGGGAGGGGAAGTATAACGGAGGGGAAGTATGTGGGAGGGAAAGTATGGGGAGGGGAAGTATGGGAGGGGAAGTATAGTAGGAGTAGGAAGTATAAGGGAGGGGAAGTATAACGGAGGGGACGTAAAACGCAGGGGAAAAGATGGGAGGGGAAGTATAACAGAGGGAGAAGTATACAGGAGGGGAAGGGAGGGAAGTAAAACGGAAGGAAGGAAGTATAACGGGAAGATAAGGGAACGAAAGTATAACGAAGGGAGGGAAAGTATAAAGGGGAAGTATAAAAGAGGGAAAAATAAGGGAGGGGGATGTTTTTTTTACGAAAAATTTTCCGGGTTTTCCTTTTTTTTTTACGAAATTTTCCTGTTTTTTTTTTTGAAAAATTTTCTGTTTTTTTTTCTTAAAATTTTCCGTTTTTTTCGTAAAATTTTTAAGTTTTCCTTCTTTTTTTTTAAAAAAAAGTTTCGGTTTTTTTCCTAAATTTTCCTTTTTTTTTTTTTAATTTTTTAAGTTCTTTTTTGAAAATTTTCTGAGTGTCAAGGTAGAAATAATGGGCTCTTTGGCCTAGGGATGTGCCTCTCGTAATGGGTAGAAGTATGAAATTTCTCCCTACTAAAAAAATAATTATTAAAAAGTGGCAATTTATTTACACCAAAATTCTTAAAAAATATAAGGAGTAATTGGTGAAAATTTGGTCAAAATCGGACCGACGGTTCGGCCGCAGCGAATTTTTTAAAATTTCATACAGCATATCTCCGCCATTTTTTCGAAATTCAAAAATTGCCCTCGTTAGTTCTTCTTCACCGGCTAAAGAAATTTTGAAAATTTGGTGAAAATCGGATGAAAACTGTGGCCATAAAGTGTTTCGGAAAAAAATGCTACGGACGGCCGGCCGGCACCACAGACAAAATTGAGATCGGTAAGGATCAATATTCAATTTGACCCTCCGGGGTCTGAAAGACCCTTCCCCAAAAACCCGACGTGGAGGGTATCACAATAACTTCTCTAAGGAAGTTAAAATGCAGGTAAATAAACGAACGTGGGGAGTTAAAAACGGCGTAAAAGATATACCATACCGCAAGACATCCCTGTATTTCAGTTTTTAACATAATTTAACGCCTTTATTAACAATAAGTTTAAAGAATTTTCAAAAGGAAGGAAACCGGAGACGTTATGAAAAGGAATGGGAAGCTAAAGTTCGAAAGGTCAAGGACGAAACTCGATCAATTGGGTCTCCCACTTTTCCTTTATTTTTTATACAAAACGCGTGGGTAGCAAACGAAAATAATAAATAAAAACGAATCAGAATTATTCATAAATTGATTTGATATGCAGCAATTTTTGGTAGCAAATTTTTTTTAAAAGCACCTATGTTTACGATGCCGTTGTTTGTGATCTCCCAGCAGCTGTGAAGTCGAAGGATGTTCAAGGAGGTCGACTGTTTGGGTGAGAAGAATCCGAGGGCGGCGTCTGTGACGTGATAGGCCTGAAGGGAGAATTCGTAAAGCGAAGGGAGTAGCTGAGCTACCGCCCGATCGCTTCGTCCGCGACGTTTATACAGTCGGAGAGCGTGAGGCAGACGATCCGAGGCGTGAGGCAAGACCAAAGTCCCGCTTCTGTTATCTCGTTACATCCCGCCAACTCCAATTCGTAAAGCCCTGGAATATAAAATAGTGTTAAAAAATCAGAACGTCCATTAAGTAGAGGATTGTTATTCTTCAGACTTAAGGTGTGCAGGGGCTGTAAGGTGACCTTCAAAGCAGCACGGTCTGGAAAATGGTCTAAAAGCCGTAAAATGATGTAAAACGCCGGAAAACTGATTAAAAGGTGTTTAGATCAGAAAATCGAAAAAAATGATCGAAAAACCCGATTATAAAGATGTTTAACGCTCAGTAACCGTTTGTGTACACCAGGAATTCGAGGAAAATGACCAAAAGCCCGATAAAAAGATATTTAACGCCTGGTCACCTAATTAAACGGGGTTTATACACGAGGAATTCGAGGAAATGACCAAAAGCCCGGTAAAAAAGATATTTAACGCCCGGTCACCTGATTAAACGGGTGTTTCTACACCAGGAATTCGAGGGAAATGACCAAAAGCCCGATAAAAAAGATATTTAACGCCTGGTCACCTGATTAAACGGGTGTTATACACCAGGAATTCGAGGAAAATGACCAAAAGCCCGGTAAAAAGAAATTTAACGCCCTGATTAAACGGATGTTGAAACCAGGAATTCGAGGAAATAACCCAAAAGACAATAAAAGTGATGTTTAACGCACGGTCACCTGATAAAACGGGTGTTTTTACACCAGAAATTCGAGGGAATGACCAAAAGCCCGATAAAAAAGATATTAACGCCGGTCACCTGATTAACGGGTGTTTATACACCAGGAATTCGAGGGAAATGACCAAAAGCCCGAAAAAAAATTTAACGCCCGGTACCTGATTAAACGGGTGTTTTACACCAGGAATTCGAGGGAAATGACCAAAAAGCC